>DF360271.1:2174-36580 GCA_000787875.1 Solanum virginianum | reverse complement strand
TAGAATGGAATTAGTTCCAACCTTTCTTTCAAGAGTCTTTAGCCTAGAGTCTAGAGTCTGAGAGAAAATACTCTTACAAATTCTCTCAATGTTACTACACCCTTGTATATATACTTTTGTTCTGAATAATATGCTTGTTGGCTAAGTTTCTCTCTTGTTCTTCTCTCTTGGGTGGGGGGTGGGTAGTTCAGTCCTGTAGTTTTAGAGTAGGGAGGGGTTTCATGTGACACTCCGGTGAGCTTTGCTCGCTGGGAAACTGATGGCTTGTTAGGTTATCTAATATTAACTAAGCATTACTACAACAGTAAATATTCTCTTACACTGCTTATTGTGATTACAATAGCTTTTGAAAAATGAATCGAGTAGGTAAATCAATATTGGTAGCGCGAGACTTATTCCTAGGTGAATTTGAAGAGCACTATAGGCCGGGGAGCCACCAAAGCTCATGTGAAATGCCTCAAAAAAGTGGAAAAACTTATTTTATAGTTTACTGCTTGGTTGGTAAGGTCACTGTTGTGTTTGGAACCAAGTGAACATGGCATGGAATGCCGCCTATATGGACAAGATGGTAAAAATATTGTTGTAGTGGTGCTTGAGTCGATTCTGCATGGCATATGGTACCATACCGCCTTTAACCTACTGAGCCGCTGAGTTCCCTATCCCACTGGTCCTATCCGCGGTGTTCTCCCATGGACTCTGCTCATCTCCTACCCTACTTAGTATCAGAGCTATCCCCTTCTCCATCCTTAGAGGGAGGAATAAGGTCTTCATAAGGTCTTTCTCTTGTGTTCTACCTCTAACTTTTATTATTCAGTCATTTACTTTCAGTTTGTGTGTTTACTTCCAGTCTATGTGTTTATTTTGATTCCATAGCCATAAACTTGTCCACATCTTTAATTTTTGTTCATGTATTTAATTTCTAGTCTTTAGCCATAAATCTCTCTACAGTCTTTACATAATCAATTTTAGAGGCTTTCCCTTAGAGTTTAGAACAAATACAGAGTCTATCCATAGATCTTTAGAACAAATATGTGTATGTGTCTCTATTGTCACAAAAATCCAAAAATATGTTTGTTTCAGAGTCCTTACCATCTTCATCTAGTTCTTGTAAATCTATGTATTTACCTTCTGAGTCTAGTCTTTGTAAGTCCCTAGCCAATCTAGAGATGACTCCTACCTGAAGCAAAACTCTTTCTTGTAAATACGACTATCTCTATGAAGTAGATATCTTACCCCTAGAAAAGATAATATCCACAACATATCTACCTCTACTAAACCCATATTCTGCCTTTGCTAAAAAGACTTGTAACTTTAGTGGCAAATCTGCTCTGTAGTCCAACAAAAGCCCAAAGGAGTGAAAGAATATGTTGCTGTCTCAAAACTTGACTAGCACCTCATTCTAGTGAACCAGGAGGAACAGTTCATCACTCTACAGATGTCAGAGGACTTTCAATGCTAGTGGAAAAGCTTGAGGTTTACCCATATCTATTTTAGTGTCATTAGAGTTGCGTTAATATATCACGAAAAAAAAAAGGCCAGCCAGTAGTGCTGCATCTTTCCCTTTTGGATACCCGACACAATGAGTACCAACATGCAAATTTAGTCACCTCTGAAATCACCCTCAACATCGGGATTGTGTTCATCATAATCTACCCCAACTTCAATATATCTCTGCACGATCTATACCTCACGAAGGCGTTGAAGATCTAGGTTCAGATAATCGGAGCTCCATAAGCTAGAGATGTTATTCAAGCGACTCTACACTATCAGCTAGTTTGGAGAGTTCAAAAAAATGCCACCAACAGAATGACTCAGTGCACCCAGATCCCTAAACAGATAAGTATGGAGGAGCTCATCAATATTATCCCTACCTCTGGATCACAAACAATGAGAAATTGATAAATCCCCCTCAGCCTCTCCAGTCCACTAAGCCCACTTTCACCAGAAAACCTGATAAAATAGTCACCATAAACCTGACCATTCTCATCTCAAAAGGTTCTCAAAAGTTGCCCAATTCACAAATATATACCATCTCTTAGATGAAAACCCAGATCTTGCAAATCCAAAGTATGTAGCTAGGTTTGGTATAAACATAAGTGAGCATGATTGGCTATGATAATTTGATCATGATGGCCATGTCCATCTCTAGTTTAAGTGCCTATCTCTGGACACATACCATGGGACTTAGACTGTGATTGCCAACTATGCCAAGAAAGTGAGAAAGATGATGATGAAAGTGATAAGGATGACTACTTTAGCTATGAAGATGATTAGAAGACAAGAGAAGAGGATAGATATCCATTCCTTGTATTCTATCACTCTTATAATTGTCCAGCCTTACCCACTCCATCAAAACTAACCTCCACAAAAGAGCTTGTACCTCCAAGTTTATGCTATCGCCTACAAGATCCTGTCACTCATATGATTTCCCCTCATACCAATCTTTTGAAAAGGATAACCTGAGATACACTCCAATAATACCACATAAGAGAGTTATCCTACCATCGGGAGAACATATGCACTAAGGTGACATAGAGGCAACCCTCAACTGGCAATCAGAGAATGCTATGAGCCAGAATAGGGTGTTGTCTAGCATCAATCACTCTATAAAGAACATCATCGATTCAAAAGGCAAGATGCAAACCAAGATGGAATTGATGGAAAAGAAGATGGTAGAGATGTCCAACTAACACACCAGACTTATTCGAGCACTAGAATGAAGATTTAAGACTATATAGTTTGACTTATGTCCACTAAGAATATGACTATCTCACTTCTTCAAATAGAAGAGGAATGAGATAACAGCTATCAAGGAGATGATCCAAATCTTGAAATACGATAGCGCCGAGCCAAGGAGAATACAAACTTCTCCTACTAGGCCTAACCTATTTCCCATGTACTTATAGCCTTAATTCTCACTGAAGCAAGAGAACTTCATGCATAGTTCTTCTTGTAATGCACTTGTTATTAAATAATGTATTCACTTTCAAAAAGGTATTCCCTTGAGATAAAATAAACCCCTACTTCACAACTCTTTTGACTTGAATTTGTGTTGTTAGAGAAATCAATTTTCTTGAATCATCGAAAGGAATGAGGGAGGAGTTTGTTTAAATGCAATTTATTTACTTTTATGTATTTATATATGATACACAAGCCTTAATAATAAGTATTAATGTTTGAGGAAACAAATAAGGAATGAATAAGGGAATTTTCGGCAGCCACCTTTTTGGGTAGCACTTTTAATTTGATTTTAATATAATATATTCTTTCTCCTAAGCTAAGTCAGTTTAAAGACATAGAGAAACCTTATAAAATCTCTCATGACTATATATTTGACAAGAATCACAAATAAAGTCAGTTCCTTTGAGAAAAATCAAGAAATCCCTTACCCTTTGGTAAGTGGCTAAATTCTGTTTTTAAATTCTGTAATGTTTAATAATTATGGAATATCTTATTGTATATAGCTGTGTTTTTAGTTTATAAATACTCTTAGAAATCTAATTCATATACCTACAACTTTTATGTTTATGTGAAACTATAAATCTGCTTGTATGGTATTGAAAAAGGGGACGAAACATAGTCAAAGTTCTAGCCAGTTTTTCTATCTGAGAAGCCTTCTATGTACTTTTGTTAGTATTTTGATCATATCTTAATGTGTGAGATGTATGTTATGATGCTTTGTAGGTCTTTGGAACCCTGATATATCTAGCTACAACTCTTATGTATATGTTGGAACCTAATTTGGTAGTTATGGATTCAAAATGGTGGACGCAATTTAGGACAAGTTCTGTCCAGATTTTTGACATAGGAATCCCTGGGTGTGTGTTATTAATGTTTTGATTACAAATTCTTGTACATAAAGTATTTTGAAGTGATTCTTGATTGTTCATAACCTATATTCATATACCTACAGTTTTTATATAGACTGAAAAGCCTATTTTTTCCATTTACCAATTCAAAATCTAATTATGATGCAAGGCAGTAAAGCTGTCAAGAAGAGTGTGATTTGCAGAAATGGGACTCTATTTTGGTATCTATCTTCATAGGTTTTGCCTGTTGAAAGTTTTGAATATTACATGAGCATTTAAATGAATATTAAGGTGCTCACACTCGTCTATAATCTTAAGGAAATTGATAGAAGAAACTGATGATGTATTGATCCACCACTTGAACTCTGTAGGGTCGGTTGCATGCTAAAAGATTCAGGTTCGCATAAAAACGTATTCTTGTGATGTGGTTACATGCTAGTACATCTGAATATTATCCTCCTAACTCAGTTGTTTTGTTGATATCTTTTGAGACTAATATTATCTTCCTAACTCAGTTGTTTTGTTGATATCTTTTGAGACTTGCAAGACACTTGCTTAATTCATCTATTTGTACGGATCGCCTGATCACTTAACATTCTTGTGGATTTTGTCCTTCTTGTGGCTGTGACTTTGTCACCATTGTCATGCCTCTTGTTCAGATCAATTGTCATTTGATTGTGGATTTTTGGTTCGTCATGGTACAGAGGCAGTCCATTTTATGCACGAACTAGAAAGCCACTTTTAACATAGTTCTTGGTTCTCTTGATAATTGGGTTTTCACCCTTCTTGATATAGGGCTTCGGTACTTCTTGATACTTGATTATGTTTGGTGAGATGACATGACATACATATTGGGTGAAACTTGTCATTTGAATGTCTTGTGAAAATTGTTCCAGGAACTCTTGATACTTAGATCTTTAAATTCCTACTTGATACTATTGATATATTTGTTTACTTGGTCTATTTATTGTATTCCAATTGTGTTGCCCTTTGACTTAAGAAAGGTAAATTGAGGAATCTAAAGGTTTCAGCTTTTAACTTTTACACCAATAAGATCTATGTTTTGCAATAGTTATTTCTATCATAGGGAATACCCGAGATGATGCTTAAGGATGGCCATTGAAGATAAATTTTGGGAGTTATGCAGAAGATCACATTTGCATCTAGACATATATATTGTTGTAGTTTTAGGCTTCTTGTAATGCANNATTGGAGTCGGCGAGCTTGTTTTTATATTAAATGACTAGTTATTTTGAGGTGATTGTATGAAACAGAAACTAGTAAGTTGTATGTCTTTATATTTTAACATCAATAATCATTTTCAGCATGTACTACAATAGTTATGGGCAATATATAATTCTCACAAGATATCATTAAATTATTTTGGAAGTTGCTCATGCTATAAACTAAAACCCAAAATCAATTGAACTATCTCTAGGACAAAATCACATACCTATAACTATTTTGGATTCATTATTAAATTATGATTAAGGTGTTGCATATTAAACTATTAATATTTTAGCAAGTATTACATATGCCCAGATTGTACAGAAGTGGCATCCTCCCACAAGGATTTCCACACTTCTCTAGTACACCTCGAATTCCACAGCAAAAAGAAGAAGCAAAGTTTGACATAGCAAAATTCATGTGGGAGAGAAAGGATGCGGTCGCAGTAGCGCAAAAACAAGTCGAAGAAGCACAAAAAAAGGCGAAGTGAAAGAAAACTATGGACCCAGTTACCGTGATGATCACAAGATGCAACACCCGCAAGAAAAAGACTACCTTAAGATGCATCTACTGCAACTGCATGAAGGACCCTGTCTTTCCACGTTCGATCTTTGACGACTATAAAATCTTATCACCAAAAGATACACACAAAGATAAAGCATGGGATGATATGATAAGAGCCATCAATGAAGAGGACTGGTATCCCAAAGATTATGGTTTCCCCAAACCTTAACCAATCAAATCTGATCACGAGGTTCCAAAGCTTTATGTCTTGAAAGAAGATAGTCCCACTGATGATTACCTCCGAGCCATCGATGAGCACTTCAGATTTAACGAATAGCATGATGAAATAACATCAAAATTTGGAGTCCCAACTAACGATGACCTCCGATGTGATGAACAGCTTAACAGCATCCACTTGGAGATCTCACTTGAGGATAATTATCGCTTAAAAGGATATATCCAAGATAGTGAAGATTCATCATCAAGCAATTCCAAGAAATACATGAAAGAAACTGCTGAATCATCATAAACATCGGATAAGGAGGACTATCCTACGTTGTTTATAAACCAGTATAAAGAACCTGGAGTCTCCAAAGTCTACGACAACAAGGACAGCATGACAGGTGATCCTATCCTACAATGAAGGTCAAAACCAACCACCACATCTCCAAAACAAGTTAGAACTAGCTTCCACACCTTTATACTTGATGATGTCAAGGTCTCAGTGTGGCCTCAAAGGATCTAAGACTTCTACACTTGGATGGTCACAAAGAATTTGGTCGAGCATGAGAAGTACATGAACCTATCAAAATTCTCTTCAAGGTTCTCCGGTATTCTCAGGTATTAGTGAAATGCACTAGGAATGCAAGATCGAAACTACTTCCTCACATCCCAAGACTTCACAAGCAACCTGAACATCCTTATGGAAGTCTTTTGTAGAGATACCGACCAATAAAGAGAAGCTACGAAGATAGCTCTTTGAGATGAAGTGCATAACGTATGATAGAGATGTCATCGATATCTATTTCCAGAAGATGGCAAGAATCTACTTTGAGCTAGGAGGAGACCCTAGTTTGAAGCAGGCATTTTTACATCACTGCCTAAGAGCTAGAAGGGCATGCTATGACGATCAAAGAAGACAAGCTCAACACCATAATTGCCTGGCACATCAGCTACATTAGGCAGGCAATCTTCCAAGCACTGGACAGCATTTGCACAAAGAGATCAATCCTTAAATAGATCGTCCAGAGCAATCTGGCACTTGGCAGAGCATGCAACCACATTGACCTAGTCACCAAATTCGACTATTCTTGCTCAAGCCGCTGAGCAAGAAGGAAGGTCTACAAATAGTATAGGAGGTTCAAGCTGCCCAGGCCTCCAAATCCAATGTCAAGGATGACGTAGAGCACCAAATACTTTAGGAGGAGAAGTCCAGCCAATCATGATGAGAAGAACCATTGTTTTCTATACAATAGACCTGGACACTTTGCAAAGAACTGCTCACAGTCAAAGAGATCAGTTAAAACCCTTCAACTCTTGAGAAAATAGAATACGACACATTCATCTATCTCAGTAGAGATGATAACCTGGAGTCTATCTTCTCATTGGAGGATAAACCAACGGGTGATACACTCTTCTCCTTATAAGTTAAGGAATTGGTAGAAGAGGATAGCAACACCATTGATGAATATAGCCATAGCATTTACTAGATATCCAACCCAGGAAAACATGACGAGGTTGACACCCCACATATTTAGTTGGCTATCTTCTCATCCAAATGGGATAAGTTGGAATACCTAATTGCACTTATAGATACAAGGGATGCATCATCCATCCTCAAACCCAACAGTCCTACCTAATGATCACTGGATTTCTCACTTCTAGAACTTCAGCACTCCATCAAGAGAAATCCTGACAACCAAGCTGATCACTAGGTACCCAATCGTGATCGAGTTCTTTCGGGGTTGCAATAAAAAACCAAGCTTCTTGGTTCAGCCATCTCTAAACAATACCTCATCATTGGGTTTGACATCTACAAGCAACTCAAGGACCGCCTTAAGATAAGAACAAAGGGAATAGCTTTCAGAAAACAGTTTAAGCTATAACCACTACCTCCAAGTTATTCCACATTTCTAGTGAAGACACCAACTCCAGAGAGCCTACATCCATCGTAATGATCAAAAGGCCACCAATACCTCCAAATGGAATGGCAGATTACCCACCAAAATTGTTCACCTACTTCAGGAATCCCTTTGATCCATCAATCATTGTGGAACGAAGGACGTCCTACAAGCTCTAAGTGTTCAAAAGTATGGAGGATCCATTCACAAACCTTTTGGAGTCCACCCGAAGTACCTATTCTGCCATGTCTTCATCTCTTGGTAGACGACTTTCCCCAAGAATTACTATGGTTATTTTGGTACCTTTATCACCAATACTAAATCCTAATAGAGTTCAAATGCAACCTGTTCAGGAATTTCGACAGAATCCAACCACCCTTGGAAAGGTTCTTACTATGGTTTTGACCAAGACGATGGTGGGCGCGTTGCTTTAGAGATTCCTATGAGGCTAAGGTATTCATGTTGCACTGGTCAGTGAAGGTCATCAAGAGACAAGTCCAGGCCCAACTGAAAATTTCCCTCTGCGAGAAATTCCATATCTCTATTTTGTCCTTGGAAGACGAGTACCATAAAAGCATAAAGAATCATTTTTCGGCAAAATAGATGCATCTCAAAGGACATATGGCCCAAGGAGAAAGGACGATATTACTACACTGATGACTACCCTCACTAGCAAGAGGTTTGACAAGCTGCTAGAGAGTACAAGGTTCCATACGAGATCACTAGAGATCAGATCACTTAGACCATAACGAGCATAAGGCTGAACCTTTCACTGAAAAAGTAGGATCATAACATTATAGGACCAACAAGAGAGAACAAATATTTCACTAGATCGCTCAAGAGAGGTCTTAAGAATAGAGAGCTGAGCAATATGGGTAAGGGTCATAAGGCATCTCTTATATCAATCTAAGTCCAGAGGATTCCAATCGGCTAAGTTTAGGTATGTATTCATATAAAGGTTAATTTGAAATGGTCATATCTTCTAGCAAATAATGAATTAGGTAACCCACTACTTACCAAATTAAATCTCTTTGAATTATCTTTCCAATGAATCCAAATTTTCCTTATTCCAAGTTTGGAGTAAAATATTATGGCTATTTTATTAAAGCTTGCTAAAGTTGTCAATATCGGCAATCCACTGAATATTTTGGCAATGGGCTAATTTTCATCACCAAATTGTACCGAAAAGCTTTAGAATCTGTCAAAAAGGGCAACCCAAAGGTCCTATTTAATGTACTACCAAATAGTTCAGCGATGGGACCCCTGGACCACCATTTTGGCCTCAAGACTCATTAAAATATCATATTTCACTCTTGATGATATTTTTATATTTCCAAAAGGGGTTTTCAACCCATTTAGCCTAAATGCATCTTCCTAAGCCTATTTTCATACCCTAAAAACTTTCTCCTTCACTCATTCTACATTTTTCTCTTAAGGAAGAAAACCTAAATCCTCTATTGAAAAACAAACTTCAATTTCTTCTGAGCTTTTAAGCAAATCCAAGATTCTCTTCAAGTTTCTTCCCTATTTTGCTCTAACATATATGGGTTCTTCATCCATAGGTTTTTTCACCTATGGAGCCCCAAAACCCTTTTCACTTAATTCTCTAAAATTCAAGTTTATTTCTTATGGGTACATTCTATTTCTTCTAATATATGTAATTTATGTTGGGAATCTTTATCTATTGAATGAAGTTGCACGAATTGATTTTGAGGGTTTACTATTATGAGTTATTTTATGATATTCAATATTATAAATGTTATGACACCATGAGATACGATGGAGTTAATGATTGTATGAGATGAATTTTATGTTTCCATATCTAAATTTGAAAGATGTTATGAATAATTATGGTGGGTTGTTTGAGAATGTTTCAAATTGATGATTTTTACTCCGTTATTTTATACTCCTCTTGAGTTCCATGATATAAAAGCTTACATGCATTAACCTACCCAATTTTCATATTAAGTTCTCTAAAGAAGTATTATTCTAAAGGTTGAGGGTTTAATTATATGTTACGAAAGTTTGTGAAAGTTAAGAAGTTATGAATCCCTGAATGTTTAAAAATGGTGATGAGTATAATTCTCACCAAAGGATAGATCCTCTTATGATAAGGATCTCACGAATAGGGTCTTTAAACCCTATCTTGATATGTTTGTTATGGTGTTCATTGATGATATCTATTCTCGAAGTGAGGAAGAGCATGAGAGACATTAGGTTAGTATTGCAAACCTTGAGGGAAGAAAAGTTGTTTGTCAAGTTTGACAAATGTGAATTTTGGTTGAAAGAGATTGAAATATTTAGACATGTGATGTCAGGTGAAGGAGTCAAAGTAGATCCTATGAAAAAAGAAAGTTCATCAATTGGCTAGGATGGGAGTTACGTTTGATGAAGCCAAAGATGAAAGGGTATGGTAGTTCTAGATGGTTCTAAATATCCTTTGGTTGAAGAGGTCAAATTCGATCAAGACCTTGATCTCTCCTTGGTTGAATTAAAGGCATTGGTAAAAGCAGACAAGGTAGAGGTTCTCTCATAAGGGGGAGATGGTGTCCTTAGGCACCAAGGTAGGTATCATGTGCCAAACATTAATGGGTTGAGGAACTTGATTTTGGAAGAGGATCATAACTCATCATATTCCATTCATCATGGTCCAACAAAGATGTATTAGAATTTGAGGGAAGTATATTGATGGGGTGGTTGGAAGTGGGAGAGACGGCATTGAAAGGTCCAGACTTAATTTTAGACGCTTTAGAGAAGGTGAGGATGATAAGGGGAAGATTAAAGACTGGTAAAAGTAGGCAAAAGCCTTATTCTAACATTAGGGGGAGAGATCTTGATTTCAAGGTAGATGATTAGGTGTATTAAAAGGTCTCACCTATGAACGATATAGTTCAATTTGGCAAGAAGGGGAAAATTGAGCCCTAGATATGTAGGCCTTAGAGAATATAGAGACAAATTGGTAAGGTTTCTTGTGAGTTGGAGTTGCTTATAGAGACGAGTATGGTTCATCTGGTATTTCATGTGTCCATGTTAAGGAAGTGTGTAGGCGACCCAAGCTCCATTGTAGGCGTTGTGGAAGAGAACTTGACGTATGAAGAGGTTTTGATTGAGATAGTGGATAGGCAAGTGAAGAGATTAAAGATGTAACATTCATTAAAGTCCTTTAGAGGAATCAATAAGTCGAAAGTGTCTCTTGGAAAGCGGAAGCGGATATGAAGAAATGATACCTTATCTTTTCCACTCTACTCAATTTTGATGGTATTACTCAAGACTAAGGTAATAAGTTAATCATGTCTATGGTGTCAAGTCATGTATTTCAGCCATTTATATCATTTTGCAGCATACATACTCATGGTAACAAGTTGAAACGACCCCAAAAAGTGTCCAAAACTATGCCTCGAAAGTATCCAGAATTGTAATTTCCATATATCTAAAAATTCATTCGTTATTTCAAAAATCCAACTTTATATTCTTGTTCGAGGGGAAACATTGAGTGGAATGGGTCTAACCCAAATTTTAGAGCAACCATAGCAAAATTCAAAATTTTAAAGTTGCAATTTTCAATATTAAATCTGCGCCCTAGTGTTATTTTGGTTATTTTTTTATTTTGGGCCCAAGGCTTTGGGTCTTGGGCCTAAGCCTTCCCACATGTGAAAATACTTATACTTAGCTTTGTTTCACCCTCATGTCATCCTAAATATTCCCCAATACTCACTCAAACACTTAGATTAATTTTTCTCTCAAGATTCAAGTCCCAAAGCCCTCATCCGGATCTAAGGATTTCCTTCAAGCTCCAAGTCTCCATTAAAGTCTTCTTCAAGAAATTCTCCAAAGTCAAGGTATGTGAGTTTCAATCATTGTGTCCTTCCACCCATTGTGCCCTAATCTCTGTTTTACTCAATTTGCATGATTTAAAGTTGATTTTACAAATGGGTTTGCTAGTATGAACATGTCTATGAACTATGTTAAAGCTATATAAAGTTGTAACTGTTTTGCTATGTTTTAAGCGACAAATCTTGGATCTATTGTAAGATTTAATGAGGGATTTTAATGTATATTGCTTCGGGGTATTGCAAGGCATTGATTGATGATTTTACAATGGATTTTCTTGTATGATTTCATCTCTATATTTCATGGTTTTATACTATCATTTCACACTCGCCAAGTGTTTGATAAAATGTCCGGTTATGGTTTCTTGAAAAATTGAAGGTCCAAAGCATGGGATATGATATGATTGATGTTATGAGGATGAAAAGAGTTTATGTATATGATATAATCTATGCAAAGTGTTGTATTAGACCATGCCCGATCCGAGGGGATTAAGAGCCCGGGTAACCTTGTCGATATCACCATGTAGGGATCAGAGCCCAAGTTGATCATCCTCCTCCTCCACGTGGCTAGTTCGGTACTACTCAAGCCCGTTGGTGAGTCCTCCACTTCGTGGACCTTAGTATATATTTCTCTTATTATGTATTGAGACACTCTTCTTTATTTTCTATTTTGATTATGAGGGTAGCCCGGTTGCTTTGTATTGGCTCCCGCTCTTATCTATGTAGTAGAGGTGTTATTGGACATGTTATATATCTATGATATGAGCCTTGACTCTTTCACTCTTGATTGTGATGTTATACAAGTTTTTCTCTTAGTCCTGCTGCCCCTATTTCTACTCTTTTATGTCATTTAAATGCTTCTGCAACCAATGATGTGTAATAATAAGTTAAGAGGCTTTTTTGGGCACCCTTCGGGCTCTTCATTCGCCGTGTCACGTTTAGGCCCTATTTTGGGTCGTGACACAAGTTTTGATGGTATTGATGCATAAGTTTGAGATTATGAAAATGATATTTAAATTGCATTAATGAATTCATGTGGGGCTTAAATTTATTTATTAACTCTTCTCAAGCGTATTTCCATCACATTTGAGGACAAATGTTCCCAAGGGATTGTAACGCCCTAGATCTCAAGCTAAGACCTGAGTCATTCTTCATACGTATATGGGATCAACTTGATGACTTCTAATGTTGTGGTATCAATTATTAGGTATTCAAAGTGGATTGGATGTGGTTTTGGGGTCATAAGGCATCTCTTACACCGATCCAAGACCAAAGGATTTCAATTATCTAAGTTTTGGTATGTGTTTGTATAAGGGTCAACTTCAGATGATCATATATTTTATTACATAATGAACTAGATGAATAACTACCTACCAAATTAAATATCTCTAACTTAGCTTTTCAACATATCTAATTTCTCTTTATTCTGAGTTCGGAGTAAAAGGTTATGGCCATTTTACTGAAGTTTGTCGAAGCTATCAATTTTGGCGATCCGCCGAATATTTTGGCTATGGGCCAATTTTTATCATCAAATTTTCCCAAAAAGCTTTAGAATCTACCAAAAGGATGAACCAAAGGTTCCATTCAGTGTCACTGTCAAATGATTCGGCGTTGGGACTATTGGATCCCCGTTTTTGCCCCCAAGACTCATTAAAATGATTATTTTTTACTCTTGATGATATTTTTACATTTCCAAAAGGGGTTTTCAACTCATTTAGCCTAAATACATCTTCCTAAGCCTATTTTCATGTCCTAATAACTTTTCCCTTCACTTATTCTAAATTTTTGTCTCAAGAAAGAAAACCTAAATCCTCCATTCAAGAACAAGCTTCTATTTCCTCCAAGTTTTTCACCAAATCCAAAATTCTCTTTAAGTTTCTTCCTTATTTTTCCCTAAGGTATGTGGGTTCTTCATCCATGGGTTTTTCCACCCATGGATCCCCAAAACCCTTTTCACTCAATTCTCTAAAATTCAAGTTTATTTCTTATGGGTACCTTCTATTACTCCCAATATGCATGATTTATGTTGGGGATCTTCATCTATTGAATGAAATTGCATGAATTGATTTTAAGGGTTTATTATTATGAGTTATTTTATGATATTCAAAGTTATTAATGTTATAATACTATGAGATACTATGAAGTTAATAATTTTATGAGATAAATTTTATGTTTTCATGTCTAAGTTTGAAAGATGTTATGGATGATTGTGGTGGGTTGTTTAAGAATGCTTCAAATTAATGATTTTCACTCCATTATTGCATAGTCCTCTTGAGTTTCATGATTTAAAAGCTTACATGCATTAACCCACCCAATTTTTATATTAAGTTCTCTAATGAAGTATGATTTCCAAAGGAATAAGGGTTCAATCACATGTTATGAAAGTTTATGAAAATTAAAAAGTTATGAATCCCTCTTATGATGTTTAAATATGGTGATAAGGACAATTCTCACCAAAGGATAGATCCCCTTGTGATAAGGACAATTCTTACTTGACGGATCTTATGTTTTAATGAGCTATCCTAAGATTATGACTTTATAATAATAATGGGTTGGGAATTGGATAAATTTCTCTCCCACATAACTTCGAATGATTTTTATGATATGACTTTTGATTTTCTACTCATGTGCAAGCACTACCTAGCACCGAGTTGGACTAGAGGTGAATACTCAAGTCCCAAAACTACATGCCACTGTAGGTAAAGGAGATTACCCAAATCCCTAAGAGGTGAGTACCCTAAAGATAAGGGCTTGAGGCGAGTACCCGAGTCCTAGGGCTTGAGGCTTGTACTTGAGTCCAAGAACTAGAGGTGAGTACTCAGTTCACATAAGGCTTAGTGGATCTACTTAGGCATTAAGAGGTTCACCTTACCAAAGTGACTTCTCCTTTTTTTCCTATGAAGGGACAACATCGGGGCTCCATGGATTAGCTCACATGGTTTATGTCAGTTATGGTCTCTCTCACTATGTTTTATGAACTCCCCAAATACTTATGGTATATGACATTCTTCACCTATGATTTTCTCACACATGTTCATGTTCTCCTCATGGTCCCAAGGTGTCCTTTTATGATAGTTCCTTCATGTTATGTACAAAGGTGCTTTCAAGTTCATGAGATTCATTGTTCACAAGTTCAAATGGTTTTCTTTACATATGTTAAGGTCTCTTGTTATTGGCAATGGTATTTCTCATAAAGGTACAGGATTTTCTTCTCAAGTATGCATGGTGATCTTCCTTATGATTTCTAATGTCTCGTTATTAGTATGATGCTCCTTCATTTGAAGTAAATGCATTGTTGTTCCAAAAAGGTACTACTATTTTGCTTATGCATGATGACCTATGTCCCTTATTAGTCCAAGATCTAAGTGCTTTATCATGAAATTGATTAAGTGCACGCTCTTTACTTTCCACATGTATTATGTTAAGTTCCATGGCTTAAGTAATGTCTTAAATAATGATATTTTTCATTATCTTATGACTTTTTCTTTGTTGCATTGCATGCCCACATACTAGTACATTCAAAGTACTATGCATACTCTATGCCAGCATGATTTCACCATGTAGGGACCGGCGCTCTTCGATATCCTCCATGTGGCTAGCATTGGATAGTAGAAGATTTTGCTTGTGGTGAGTCCTCTAGTTTGAGGGCAATATCTATCTTCTATCTAGCTTGTTTATATTATAACATTGATACTCTTATTAATTTACCTTTGAGGGTGAGCCCGAGATATGTCTTGACCTCCGTCCCATCTACGATGTAGAGGTATTATTGGATAATCATGCTATGTACGTATTATGCAATGTTTATGCTTCTATGAAAACTTATCCCTTAGTCCCTATCCCTTTTATGTGATGTTTGGGTTATTGTTGATGGCAAGTGGTGATCTTCCTAAGCCCCCTACTTCCCCATAGATTGAGTCCCATGATCCCTTCACTTAGTCGTTTATTGTGATTGAATGATGAAAATTCCTTTCCTCTTTTCCCCATTGCTTGAATCCAAAGCCCCGTTTTCCCCCTAGTTTGAATTGTTTGATGCTTGATTTACATTTTCGCAACCAAGTATATGCTTATGTATACTATGAGGCTTGTTTGGGGTGTCTTCGGGTTCCCCATTCGCAATGTCGCACCTAGACCCTAGGCTCGGGTCGTGACATGCATTAACATGGAGAAATATTTAACTTTAAATCAAACACTAAGAAGCCCACACATCATCAATCAAACCCAAAATATTGGAGTCATAGTCATTAACTCAATACTCATGAAAAACATAGTAAAACATTACATGATATCATTGGAGACAAAATACATGGTAATGCATCATAAAATCATCATTAAGTCATAGGCATGCATAATGGTATTCTTAAGGAACTCAAAGAAAAGGTAAAAAGGTTTAAGGAAGGACTTCGTGGGTGGGAGATACCCAATTAGGAGCCTAGGAAAAAGGAACTTGAAGTTTGGAGGCGAAACCTTAACCCTAGCTTGCCTTCCTTGTGTTCTTCCTTATGCCTTGAAAAGGTGAGGGACTTAGATAATTTTCAGTGAATGAGAGAATGAAGGAAATGATTTTAGAATGTTTTAGGTCTGATATAGGGCTTAGGGAACCTATAAATGACGTAGTTTTAAGCTTAGGATACACGGAAAGGACAAAAATGTTCTTCATTAAAATTATCGGGTCAAATCCACGAACGCCCGATTACGTGTCGTGGTTTGAGTCATCTTGTTCTCCTTTTCCAATCTTCATAGACTAGTTTCGATTGACCATTTCAACGAAACCTTTCTACGACTCGTGGATCAACCTACGGCCCGTAGAAGCCCTTGTGATTCCCTCCCAAACTTAGTCAATTTTCTTCATTCTCCAGATCCACTAAACAAGTTTAAATAGATCCTCACGAAGTTTGTAAAATTTGTTTCTTAGTATTATTCTCAAAAAGAAATATTTAGTTAGAAATTTGGAATATCTTCAATTCCTGTAAGAGCATATGTTTGCAAATGGAGTGATATTAAGAATTGCTTTTATTATTGTAATAATAGTTAACAGAAGACCGTATTGTATATAAAAGTTACTACAATCTACTAACTAATAATAACAAGACTAGATATATTAAATAAGAATTATCAAGTTAGAAAATTAGATAGATGACTAAGAATTAGAATGAAACAAAAAGACATAATTTACGTGTTTATCATACCTGAAATTTAATTTATTCGGAGAATTAGAATCTCGTGCTGCTAACATGTTACAAAATAAATAAATAAAACCAGGGAAACGAAGTCAACAAAAGGAGACGAAACGTATGTATATCACTCTTGTTTGTTCCTCATATCTTTCTTATAATAAAATAAATAACAAGGCTATTTATTACAAAAACACACAATTATGGTACAAACTTGTTCGCATGCAGCTTCATTGCTTCTATCAAAATCAGAATGATTCAAATAAACAAGCCTTAATTTATTCCAATCACATCATTCTTTTCATGTTTTTAGTTGAATATTGGGACTGCCTTCACTTCTTTTACATACATGCACGCACACATGTCCCCAAATTAGTAGTGGCTCAATGTACAACTGTACAAGCAACACAAAGAAAGGGAGGACTCCTATTGGCGACCTGACTTTCTTGACAAACAGCTGGAAAGGAGAATTTTTAAGACAATTCCCACCTCCAACTGCAATTACTGTGGCTGTGACTGACATGCTACCTGTGTGTCTGCAATTGCGGTTATCTTCTTCTGCAGCTCTGGTTTATTGGCTCCTACAAGTTTATCAATCTGCTCCCCTTCCTTGAGAAAAAAGAAGGTTGGAGTTGCTTTGATATCCCAGGATGAACTAAATTCCTAAACCAAATAAAAAACAACAAACAGCGAATGTGGGCTGTCAAAACTTTCAGATTACTATAGGAAAACAATCCAACAAACATTCTAATCATACGAATGTTTGTATCGTATAACACATTCTAGTCTGGTTCATTTATCCCCAGACGCTGGGATTCCAGAAAAATTACTTAAAATAGCCAAGCCCTATACAGTAGAAATAATTTTTTGTAAAAAAAAAAAAAAAAAAGAGACCTAAATAGTTGGATAGTTGGGAGGCAGAGGGGTATAGGATTGAACCCTGAAATTTTTGCTACTTACCGTAAGCTCATCAACATCAACAGTTAGAAACATCAGAGAAGGATACTTCTCAGACAGCTCACAGTAGAATGGAGAAATCATTCTACATGGACCACACCATGAAGCACTGAAATTCGCAATAACCTGCAAAATTTTCACTTGTGTAAGAAAGGTCCAAAATGCCAAAGCCAGCAAAATGTAAAATTTTAAAAAAGCAAAAGGCAAAGAATCCATATGTGGAAACTGCTGCACCATTCTTTAAGTATCCTTCTCTCTTCACATGCATGCATAAAGTGTAGTTAAGAAAAACTTAAAGTTGGAAGCATTAGAGTTAAAAGGGCTTGAATATTTTATTTTTTTTAAGTGTTTTGAATTTTAGTGTAGCTGGGGTTGAGGACCAAGTTACATGCACGCAGGTGTATGTTTATACTTACATGATACAGGTAAGAGACATAAATTCAATTTTTGGCAACTTCACAGTGAAAATATTAGGGATCACTGTGGATCTGCATCAGGGCAAGTAAATGGTAAATATGACAATGTACTCTCCTTCTGGATATTTACCTTCAAAAGTTTCATGCAACTACAAACATGTTATTACATTACTTAATAAGGATCGGGTCATGGGAAGACAAAAGACCATATTAATTGTGGACCTGTAGAGATCTAGAGGGAAAATCCCCCATCATAATTTTAGACCTCGTACATTATTTCTGTTATATCTTATACTGTAGAGAGGGAAGGACTCGAACATAAACCATTCCTATAAGTGCCAAAGATTTCAAAAAGTATTTACCTAGACAGTAATTGACATTTTTATTTTTGAAAAATAAGAAACAACATAATCAGTATAATCCCACTTAGTGGGATCTAGGAATTGTAGAGTATATGCAGATCTTACCTCTACCTTAGAGGTAGAGAGGTTGTTTCTGATAGACACTCGGCTCAAGGAATGCTTAAAAAAAATAAGATTAGCAAATAAATGCAAAACAAACCAAATTTTTACTCACAAAGCCATTCAAGAAACACCAGTCTAAAGAACAAACAAAAAGAGGGGTACTAAAGTACAAAGCGAACTGTGAACTCATTAAATGGCAGGCCTTGTTACAGTGCTGAAAGCAAGATCCACATGGTTGTTATTCATTTCCTTCCAGAAAGCAAAAGATGATAACACATCCTTCAAGTCACTTTATATGTCATTCCCCTAAAGCTTCGATTTAGCCTAGCATCGACAATTTCTCCATAGCATGAAAAGAAATTTATGGGAAAAGATGAACCACCGAATTTTAAACAATGATCTCAGTCCAAGGAATATATATAAACAAAAAAAAGAGGCACATGTATCTTCACAAGTAATGACCGAGGCATGTGGCCGTGGAGAAAGATTGTGATGTTCTCTCCAATGTATATATGATGAAAGTTTCCTCATTCTTAGTAATCACAAGTTCAGCCCAAGATGACTGTACAAGGAGTCAACCCCGAGACAGATTTTTTTTTCTGTAATTGCATATCCTCAGCCAAAGCACCAAGGTTTACATATCACGCTGATAAGTTACTCAAGATTGTCTTTAAATCTAACAAACCAAACTTTAACCTATTCTTAGCAATTGAGAGTTATCGAGTCGGTTTATTTGGACTGAGAAAGTAATTAGTTTAGAAACCTAGCTAATGGTGTTGAATTGTCAGCTCCAATGTCCAGAAGATAAGAGGATGAGGATTTTGAGGGAGATGTGTGGACATATCAAGAGAGATTATTGTAATGACCCATTAGGTCATTTTAGTAATTAGTCCTCTTGTTTTCCTAAAATATCCTTCTAGTAAATTTTAAATGTGTATTCCGGACTATTCAATGACTACGATTATTTAAGTTATGGGTAAATTTAGATAACTAATCTAATTGAGGGATTAACTTGTATTTATTTAAAACCCTATACACCTTGGATCACATATATTAAAATAAATTAGTAGGATTATCACTTTTAATACATAATTAAATTAGGAAAGAAAGAAAAGAACGAGGAGGCAGTAACGGCGACAACGTGCAGCCGATCAAATCTCTCCAGGTACATACCTTAATTGTGTATAGATCTTGTGGTTGTGTACTAGAATGAGGTCATATCATTAAATATATTGTTGAGTTGTAATTGGAAAGATAGAGTCAACTTGAAGGATTCCAATTATATCAGCACACATCATAATCTGGTGAATCTACGATCTCACAGGGTCCCACTTTTTGGTGGTATGCTATTAATCTTCCGCTAATTAGTTCTTCCCAGAAATATTGATATTTACATGTATAACTAATACACATGCCAAAGGTTTTGATTCTCTCTATTGTCAAGAAAATTCAAGTGTTTTAACTGGCACCACAACATCCTAGTGGGACCACTCACCTCACAAGCACACAAGATCAAATTAAGAGGTTTTCTAAAGATTCTTTAGGCTTCTGAAAATTTATGCACTTCTGCTCAGTGCTTTTGGCTTCTAAAAGAATTTTGCACTTTCGCCTAGTGCTTTTGGTTCCTCATTACTCGAACTTATTGCTATATGGTGCGTCTTCAGATGTATATGTGTATGTATATATATATATTTTTTTTGGTGTGTGTATTAATATTGGGGGTTTGTATTATATGAACACCATTAGATTTTAAATATTGAAGACATTAAGATTTAACCCTAGGTTTGAAATTTAGGAACTTGGTTATAGATTTAGGTGAGTTTTTGGGTCTAGGCTGGTCATGTAGTAATGTGGATGTTGTTAGTTTCGAAATCTTATAATGACTAATTATTTTGGATAGATTGCATTCATTTTGAAGCCCAATGAAAGGGGAAGGCTCAAGTCCCCCAATGAGTGTTCAATTATTAAGGCAAGTGAATTTCTCAACCTTTGTTAAGTATGTAGAATCACGTTCTTCCTTGTGTGACGTATTGAGAATGATTTTGAAAGGTTTATTGAGCTAATGTTGATGTTGTATCAAGACTATGTTGTTTTGAATTGTGCATTGTATTACAATTGGTCATCTCCTCATTATTATGTAAACATGTCTATTTACATTGATTTTGTGACAAGTGTTATGTAACCGAGAAAGAATAAAAATTAAAGAGGATGAACCATTTCGAGGGACGTGTCGCACGCTGCGACGGATACTATATTTTAAGGGTTGTGTTGCATGCCGCCACAGATGCATGGATTAAAAATTACCCATAGGTCCCAGACTGAGGGACAGCGGGTGTGTATCACTAGGTTAGACATGCCTCATTATACTTGACATTATTGTATTACATTGCATTGCACATCTCTATCATTTATGAACTTGTGAGTGCCTTTTTGTGGAACTTGTGATGGATGCATTTGATCTCTTGTGTGGTTGATCTGTAATTGTTGGTGTAATATTATTGAGCTATACAATGTGTTAATTGTGAACTGTTGGGTTGAACTGGTTTTATGCAGGTTGTTGTGATGTTTTAGTTGGAGACTTGGAGTGTTAGGAGTACTCATATTTTATATTACTTGATTTTGTGTTTAGTAGTTCATGTGCTAGGTACCGTGTGTTTGGTACCCACGCCTTGCTACTACATTCGTGTAGGTTAAGAGCCCGAATCTTCGTGATACCCTCTATTGAATCTTGTCCGAGACTTCCCATGGAGATTGTGTGAGGTAGTTGTTTGTCATCGCAGCGGACTTCTCATTCCTATTTATAATTTTGTTCAACTTTAGAGACAATATCATTTGAGACTTGTGCTTTCTTTCGAATCTATTATAATACATTAAGAGACTTGTGCATGTGGCAACCACGTTTTGGGGATTTTAATTAAGTTGACTTTGTTAAGTGCATCATTGGCTATTATTAATCTTTTAACCTTATTTAAATTTCGTACTTTATCTCCATAATTGGGTTTAGGCTGACTTGGCTTGGTGGGATAAGATGAGTCTCATCACGTCCAATTTTGGGTCATGACAATAATATTAGGAATGAAGATATTCAAGACATGGTCTGAGTGGCTCTCGTGGAGGACAAGATGCAAAAGTGAGACTGAGATGGTTCGTGCATGTGAAGTGGAGTTGTATCGATACCTCAATTAGGACATGTGAGAGGCTGACCATAGTGGGGTTGAGAACAAGTAATAGGCTGAAGACGTACTCGCGTGAGGTGATTAGGTAGTATATGACGCAACTTTAGTGCACTGAGAACATGACCCGTGATAGGAAGGTTTGAAGGTTGAGAATTAGGAAGAGGTATAGAAGGTAGTTGGACATATTTCTTTTCCTTTCTCTGCGCATTAGCATTATTCTAGTTTTTCATTGTACTTTCAATTTCTATTTCTGCATGTTCTTTTAACCTCAATCATCGTATTATTTTCTTCTTGTTTTGATTGTTGCTACTACCTCTGTTTAATCATTCTTTGAGTTGAGGAATCGGAAACACACTATATCTTCTCAAAGTAGGGGTAAGGTATGCGAACACTCTACCCTCCCTAAACCCCACCTATGGTATTTCTCTGGGTTTGTTGTTATCATTGATAGTTATTGAGTCAGATCATGTGGAGTAAGAAATTAATTATTAAGGAAACTAGCTAATAGAGTTAAATAGGAAGCCTTTCAATTGAATTTACTTATAATGATGCAGCCAAAAGCCCTCCATTCTCCTAAAATGTCAACATCACCACAATGTCAATAAATTTCACCCCTCCCACACCCACAACACACACACCCCCCCAAAAAAAAAAAACCACGGAGACACACAATAAAGCCCCTCAATTCCTTTAATTGTCAAAAGGAAAATAAAAAGAGGACTACAGAGAATTGCTAGTAACGTGCTTGTCAGTATCTTGTCAATCGCGGAAGCTCTTTGGTGAGTCAAAGAGAAGAAGTAGAGCAAGAGAGAGTTAGATCCTTGTTCATTTCTCAGAAAAGAACCTTATCTCTACTAAAAATCCCAACATACAAATTTATCAAAAGCGTGCAAAGTTGAAAGTCTCATAATGTCTGGCCCCAAACTGTCGGGCCACAATCTGATTGCGTATAACAGTCTTTCAACAGCCAAAATGTGTATTTTGCATAGTGCACTTAGTATATGCTTCTATTCCTCAATCAAGTACCAAATGCTCAAGTCTATCACCAATGCAAAAGCACATTTTCCCAATAAACGTCTACATAAAGATTTAAGTTTCTTATGTAATCAAGCAAAAAATAAAAAATTAAGTTTCTTCAACTTTTGGAATAAAACGGATGTAATTCAAATAATTCAAGTTTCTTCTAGCACTTGATTGGCCATTTGATAAAAGTTTTACATATGACACACAGGGACACATATATAACATGGCAGGGAGAAAGAGAGAGAGAAGTAATGAATCTCACAACTTTGCCCTCTTTTTGTGCTTCTGCCAACTTCTGATCCCAGTTTTCTTTTGTAGTAATAAGGCACACATTCCCACCAGCAAACTTGACATTATGGGAAGAATCATCACCATCACTTGGGGGTCGTGACTTAATACAGGAAAAAAAGTTACGTACCTGGAAAAATAACATACACTATAACATAAAAACTCTTTCATATACTAATGTACTTCCTCTCAAAAATGGGTAGACATGAATCCAATTCATTCATTAACAAAGAAATAGTGTTATACATATAAAAATATTCATCAATCTGCAAATGAGACTTAAAAGACTGTGATCAAGGTTAAACTCTTTTTTACTTTTTGTGTAATACATGTTGGCGGGTTTTGTTGTTTCAGACTAAAAGGTCTATGTTTTCTGCAATATCCTGGTATTTAAATGGACAAGTCAAGCAAATATTTGATTGACTTGATCTTTGCTTTGTTTACTTGGTTTCAACATTAGCTCCATATTTCTTTGTGAACTTTCTAATTCCATTCGTACTCTAGTTGAACTTGAGAGCCATTTATCTAGGCAATAAGACTACAAGAAAGAGTTGTGATTGTCAGGATAATAGAACAACAACAACAACATATCCAATGTAATTCCACAAGTGGGATCTTTAGCGCTGTACACAAACCTTACCCCTACAATATATAGAGGTTGTTCTAATAGACCTCAGTTCAACTGAAAGTATTACAAAGTAGTTCGAAAAATAAACAATGGGGAGTGAAGAAACCAAGACAGAATGCTAAAGTAAACATGACAAAGCATACTAAAAAGGGGATAATCACTACAACAAAATAATACCACAATCAAAGTGCTAGAAACAGTAAATAGTAATAGAATGGAATAATAAGGAACTTCCAGTGCGATACTACGACTACATGTATGAAGGACTAAGCAAGACAACTTGCAACTGCCTAAATAACCCTCCACCTTAATCTATCTCCTCCATAATCTTCTATCTAAGGTCATGACCTTGGTAAGCTCTAACTGTGTCATGTCTTGTCTAATCACATCTCCTCAATACTTTTTTGGCCTACCTCTGCCTATTCTGTACCCATCCATACTCAACCTCTCACACCTTCGTGCTAGTGAATCCGTGCATCTCCCCTTCACATAGTCGAACCATCTAAGTCTTGCTTTCCGCATCTTATGCTAAACAGCTCCTACCTTGTTCTGAGTATCTTTATTTCTAATTTTATCTTTCCTATTGTGTACATACATCCACCTCAACATTCTCACCGCAAATTCTAATTTCTAAACGTGGGGGTTCTTGATTGGTCAACATTCTATTCCATACAACATAGCCAGCCTAACTGCTACGCTTTGTAGAACTTGTCTTTAGTTTGGAGCAACCTTATTATCACATAAGACTCCGAATGCAAGCCTCCATTTCATCCACCCTGAATTTTGCTTGAAGATTCCATACCGTTCCTAGTCTTTCAGCTAGCTTGGGGAGGATACATCAATAACCAAATCAAGTAATGCAAAAAATGAAAAGGTAAAAGCACTTAACAAATTGTTTCTTGATAGAGAAGCTTTATATTTTACTTGGTCTTTCCTTTTTCAAAATTTCCAATACGTGCCTCCTTCGTTTGTTAGACAAACACATTAGTGAAAAGAATGAAAAGGCAGAAGCAGAGATGGAGAAAGAGCCAGAGAAAGGCAATTACAATAAGTATAGAATTGAACAGGGCACAAATGGGATAAAGTGACATCAATGCAAACTAAATATAGAAAGGGTGAAAGCAAATATATGTAAAAGCATAAATCAGAAACAGAATAAACGCACAAACTCCACTTAGGAATTCTTCTTTCAGCTGGGAATAAGTTGTTGAAAAAGTTACCGCATCAGAGATCCCCATTTTAAGTGGACACCAATACAACTTCCGATCTAAGCAGCAGTAACCTCAAGATGGTATCAATCCCAAATTGACTTGCTGAAATCTGAAAAAAAGATGAGGAATGAATCAAACAATTTCCTACCCAGGTGAGGATGAAGGTGGCTTCAGACAACACCAAAACAAACAGTTAGGACTGAATATTACTTAACTTTATCCCGTTCAAACAAGGCTGCTGGACCTAAAACTTAAAAGACCCATTATTTTATTATCAATTTTTCAAGAAAAAACAGATTCTCCAGCGACCCTCATGAATAAAGGATGATCATAAAGTTAAATAAAAGCAGAATTAACCTGAAAATTAGGTGAGAAAACTGAAAGCAAAGCCCTAAATGAGGTGGAATTCAGAAAGCTTTTATGATTTGATTTTGAGGGAGAAGAATACCAACATCTCTCACGCGGTTTCAACTTTCACGCCAGTCTATTTTCTCTTCATTTTGGCACATTCACACGCACAACTCGTCTATTCCAAAAGTTCACATGCAATTGGGCTGCGTTTGTTTGAAGTCCATATCTTCTATATGTCTAATAGGAAGAAAGTATATCATGCCAAGCAACATGTGTTGTTAGTCTTTATAATAAATTAATTAAGTTAAGATTTAAATAATTAATTTTTAATTTTTTTTAAAAAAATTATTTTTTATAAAAAAATTCAAATTTATCATTTAATGAAACAATAATATTATTCCTCTAGATTTCTTGCACACAATTCCAATCAAAAACAAAAAGCCGCACCCATTTTTGGGAATATATGTCATCAATCACATCAATATAATAATGATCATTTTGGATATTAATAGTTATAGAAAATTGAATATTAAATAGAGAATTAATTATTACTAATATATAAAAATAATTTTATGCCCTGTAAATTGAGGCATTGGCGTAGTAAAATGGTTATAATTTCTGTTTGCCTAAATTCTATTTTAAATAAACAGAAACTAATTAAAAATAATAATAAACCCAACATAACTACCTACACACCTTTATTAGACAGTTGATATCCTCCATTACTCCTTATTCACGGTATTCACTTTCAAAATAGAGGCAAAGGCATTCTTTTGCCCTTTATTTTACATTGTTATTTATAAAGATTGCATTTTAATTCCTCAGTATTAATTAATTTGTAGAGTTGTGTTTTTTACTTGTGCTTTCTTCAACATTAAAAATCAAAGCACAGATGCATGAGAATTCAAGGCATATTATCTCACACAAAATCTTTTTTCTTGTTGGAGAATTCAAGGATGTAGTATATTGTAAGTGATTCAAAGAGAGGCTATTAGACATCTCAATAATATCTGAACGAATTTGATTGGTCACTGGTCAATTTTTCAGTTTATTTATTTTTAATTTTATGTTGTTATTGATAAAGTTTGCTTCTTAATTCCTTAGTTTTGACTAATTCTGTAACACCTAGTGAAATGATGAAAATACCCCTAGAATTGACCAAAGATAGGACTTTTAAGATATAACACCCCCGTGAAATAACAAAAATACCCCTAGACTTGGCCTCGCGCGTAATGTATCTTACCTTGCTCCGTTTGCAAATTCTAAATCGAATTTACGATCAGTGCAAAAAATTGAGTCGAAAAATAGTCTCGACTCGACAAAAACTCGAAAAAACGTAAATTATTTTTCTTCAAGAAAGCTCAACACAGTGGAGTTTCCGTGCCCCTTCCGCAATGCGGAGTGGACGCGGAACCACACTTTGTTATTTTTTTGAATTTCGACGAAAAGTGAGAATTTGCGAAAAAGTGAGAAATAACACTAATGCGTGTCGCGCACTAGTGTAATTCCGAAGCAGTTTTGTTCTTTTAATGGGAGGGACAATTCCGACCTTTCCCAAATCCCATATCCTAAACTAGTCTGTTTTAAGTCGTATTTAGTCCCTAAAACGTGATTTTCTTCACTCATTCTCTAAAAACTTTCAAGAACTTACGCTCAAGAATTCAAGAAACGATAGTAGGGCTTAGGGATTTCTCCAACTCTCCAAGAAATTCCTCCCAAGGTATGTAAGGCCACCTTAAACTATGATTTTAAGTATATTTTTAGAAATATAAGTTATAATTTCCTTTAATTTTTTTTAAATGACTTTATAAAATTATTTTTTTAAAGAATTATTCAAACTAAAAGTTCTAAAATTATGACATTTCACTCATGAACTTTCAAGAACTAGTGAGATTAAGTTCCCATAACTTTTGTAGAAGCATGTTAATTTCCATGGTATACATAGAGTCTTGATGAATACTAAAATTCTGGATTTCTATGTTATCTAATTAAGGCATTGATATCAAGTTATATTCATTTATGAATAAGATATATGATTGTTGAATTTTCTTGAAAATCTTGATAATATTTCAAGAAAAGAAAAGATTAGTTGAGTACCTTTAAAGCTAAGTTCAAGAAGTGCATTTTAGAGATTTATTTTCACATATTAGCCAAGAATTTAGCATGCTTAAGTCACTGAGGTGATTCTAGTTTTCAGTTAAGTTAAAGAAGTTATATGAGAAAGCTATGTTGTAAGCTGGGCTAAGTCCTCAAGAAAGCCAGATTTCAAGAATTTATGGTCATTTAAGTATAAGCTACATAAAGTATTTTGGGAGTAGTACTGAGCACCGATATGGATGAGAGTAGAATAAATTATTCAAATCCATAAACTATGTAGCCAGCATAAGATAGGATCGTACTACAGTACCTTCCTCATTAGCCACTGAGATGACCCAGTTTTAGGATGGATCCACTTTCATAATTATTCGTCCCCTACCCCGGCAAAGTACGGGACGGCTCTGACAGCGTGGGCAAGACGTCGTATCACCACGAAGCTCATAGTGATGGTTGTTGGTTAGAGAAACTCCCCAAGTTAAGAAACTAAGTTTTATTTATCAGTTTTCAGCATGTTATTTTCAACATACAAGTCTTATGATTATTGTTACTTCCCTTATATATTATGATTATGTCTTTTGAGATGCATTATGATATCCCTATTAAATGTTTTGGTCATCTTACGTACCGTATATTCCACGTACTGACGTCCTTAGGACCTGCATTGTTTTATGATGCAGACGCAGGTGACAGAGTTCCTCAGCAGCCGCTTCGTTGAGAACCAGACAGCTATCAGTTATTGGTGAGACGTCTTCTCATTCTGAGGCTCCTATGCTAATACAATTTAGACATACATCATCAGGTTTTGATAATTCATATTAGTTGCTTAGCGATTGAAATTTTTATAGTTGACACGACAACTAAATAGAAGTTTCATGTTAATTCATTTCAGTGTTTGCTTTTAGTTCTGGCTACTTGGGGCCTGTCTCAATAGCTCTTTCAGACAGTTTAGTAGAGATTCCGTAGACAATGTACTAGTATTTCAGTTTCTAGTTCATTCAGACATTACTTAAAAGTTTTCATATTCAGCTTATGCAAATAGTTTTAGATCATCTTATTGCTTTTATGGTTTTTTTTTCACTATTATGAGTCTTTCGCTGAGTAAGTAGCCAAGGCAAGTGATTCGCTTGGGGACCAGAAATGATTTTCGAGTGCCAGCCACGTCCAGGGTGTAAGCTCGGGGTGTGACAAATTCATAGAGTTTGATAATGCTATTTTTCACTTTCAACATTAAAAGAAAAAAGACTTGCAAACATGATGACTTGAGATTAGTCCATGATGACTTGCAAACATTTATGTCGATGACGTTTTTTTCTTTATAAAATACAAATTTGATTTATTTTTTTTAAAAAAAACACAAAATTTGAAAAAAAAAAATTTGATGTGTGGAACTTTTGATTTTCTTACTAAAATAGATAGGAGACTAAAATATGGATAAAACTTATATGCACTTAATATATTCGCCAACTATATTATTATCTTATAGAAGAGTGAAAAAAAAATTAATCATTATTTTGATATTAATTATCCTAAATTGTTGTTAGACAGTATTATAGGAAAATTTTGAGAGGAAACGGTTAAATTCTCGCTTTAAAATGAATCAATTTTGTTGAAAAATATCATTTGCTAAAAAGAAAAAAGGTCAAAAATATGATTTATTAAAATTTAAAATTTAATTTCTTTAAGAATTTAAACCATTCAGTGTTTCTAGGATAGTGGGCATGTGGGATAAGAGAGAAGGATCTAATTTTAACTTATCCTAGGAATATGGAAAAAGGGGTAATGGGGTTGGAACGTGCAAGTGTGCATGTGATGTTTTTTCTTTAATTTATTTATTTTTATTTTTTAATTTTGACTTAAATAAATGCATTGAAATATTTTTTAAAATTATATTAACTAAATAGATAATATTCATCAATGTGTTTTAACGTTTGTGTTTTTCAATTTTTTTGTGTGTGTTTGTAATTTTTATTGCTATTTTTCAGATTTTAAATCAATTTTATTAATTCAGTGATTTTACATATATTTATATATCTACAACACCACACCTGTATAGATATTTAAGTTATTTTTTTAATGGGTACCTATAATTTAAGAGCATTTTTTTAGTAATAACAATTTAATTTGAATTTTAAATAAAATGTAGAAAGTTAGTAACAGTAAAAGTTTGATATGTAGTAATTTTTTAGTTTTTTCTTTTTTTGTTTTTTTAGTTTTCACAGTTTTTATTTTTATTTTCGGATATTAGATTAATTTTAATAATTAATTAAAAATTGTGTGTAACCAAACTCTAATTCAACTTTTAAAATTATTGATATGCAACACTTATAATTCTAATGCAAATTCAACTTTTAAAATTATTAATTTGAAACACTTTCAATTCTAATGCAAATAATTTAAAAATATGGCTGCTAATACAATTTAGACATACATCATCAGGTTTTGATAATTCATATTAGTTGCTTAGCGATTGAAATTTTTATAGTTGACACGACAACTAAATAGAAGTATTAGAAGTTGATACGAAAGTTTACTAAAAAAACAAAAAAAAAAAAAATAAAACATTACTCAGCAACAATAATAATTGTTGATCTTTTGCTCTATTACTGGACATTGCTTCTCTTAGCAGTGTAATGTAAATATACTTTAAATCGTATTGCATATGTTAAGAGAAAAAAAGAATAGCCAAAGGTAAAAAATACTGATTTTGTAGCAAAAAATATCTGTCTTGAAAGAGTAAATTTTTTTGTTTTGTTTGATATTGTAAAAGATCACAAATTAAAAAAGGAAAAACAACTTTATATTCCAACAAAATTTTGTTTAGGATGATATATGTCATTAATGCTTATGCATGTCGAAAGTAAAAATTAACATTATTAAAATTTTTACTATTTCACTTTTTTCATTTTCTCTCATTGCAGATGATTAAATGTTTATTCATAATATCTTTTGTCTCAACTAAAATCACAGTATCTAAAAGATTTCATATTATTAATGCAAGATATTTAATTTGTTAGTTGCTTTTTACCTTTTTTTCATATGTAGATTTTTTGAGTTCATAAAACATGCATTATTTTTATTTTTTGTTGTGCTTGAATTTTGGATATTGAAATTGACTAATAGCAATGAAAATAAATTAAGTTAAAAAGAGTCATGACAATAAATAAATAAATAAAAATAAAATAATTAACGATTTATTGTATAGATAAATAAAAGATATTTGAACAATGAAAGATGACTTGCAAATGCAATTTTCAGATTATCAATTTTATTCTTATCATTTTTATATTTTGATTTTATCATATAAAAATATCTCCATATGTATTTAAATCTAAGATAATAACTGACATTGTTGCTTTCAAAATTTTGAATTAGAATTGATTTGAAATGAATTGTCATATATATTTTTGCGTTATACTCATAATAGCATGTCATTGGTGTTTATAACTTCTAAACTTTGTCTAATTAATTTTAAAAATAATATATTAATTATCTATATAAAATTAGTTTTAAAAATTTTAAAACTAACTTCTACTATTATCTGTCACTGTTAAGTTATGCATACTACTAAAAAATAATGTTAGAACCCGTATGTCCTTCATTGGAACGATTAGAAAAAGATTGAGACCAAAAGTGAAATTTTTGAAAGTTGGAGATCATGAGTTAATTAAGTGGGGCCCATATAAGTTTGTGTTAGTATTTAATTAGAACAACACATGGGTGGGTCATGGACACCTAATTAAGTCTTGCTCTATATATATAAGATGATCCCCTCATTTTCACATTTCATCCAACACTTAGAAAAATAAGAGAAAAGCAAAGTAAAAGTTGAAGAACTCCCTTGGAAGCTCTCGGTCAAGAAAGGTAAGAATTGAAAATCTTTTCTATCCATTTCAAAAATTATTTGTTGATGTAAACCACCTATATTGAGGCCCCTAAGTAGCGTGGAAGTATTGTTGGAGCAAATAATCATCTATTTTCTCACTTTTGAAAACCCTAGCCCCTTTGTGGAGTTGAAGTGGTAAGGTAAGATTTGATCTTGTTTTATGTGGGGTGAAGGAATGATTGGAAATCATCTATGTGTATATGTTGGTGTGCTAGCCGAATTCATGAATATTATTAAATGATGATAAAGAGAGCTACTATTGTGTATTGCCTTTCGAATTGATTATTGATGTTGCTAGATTATTGTTGTTGATTAATTTGGGCCGAGTTGAATTCTCGGGGTGACCTATTTTCAGGGGAAATGCTGCCCAAATTTTGGTAGAATTGGGGGCAAAATTAGAATTTAATGCTCAAAAGTCTTTAGCTAATCGTTTGGTATGTTTATGACTTGTTTGTAGACCTTGGCAGTCCAAAATATAAGTTGGAATTGGGCTTGCGTTTGGATTATTTTGGGGGTAGTTGGGGAATTAGGTGCGGATCTAGGGGTATTTTTATTTTATGTTGAATCATAATTTTCTGAATTGTATAACAGGTCTGTGTAACTAATGTTTTCATCTAATTCTTGTAGAACTATGTTTATATCGCCGTACCAAGATAATGTAATCAACTTGTTAATCTCTTCTTCTTCATACTTCACAGGATCCACTAATTGTTGCTCCATAAATTGGGGATTAAAAAGTATTTATTAATTATATATTGGAGAGTGTTTTTACAAGGGAATATGAAAGAGTAGTTGGTGAGCTGATGATTTACAAACGAATTCTAAACATCTATATATATAAACGTCCTAGGGGTTAATACTGCAAATAAGAAAAGTAATTTACATTCTAAGTCCCTATAAATTTACATATAGATCCGCGACATATCTTTTACGTGTGCGGTTGCTTTTTCTTCTTAGGTCGTTGTTATCTTTAAGTCGTCATCTGTTTTTCCTGTCTTTGTCTCCTTTTTCTTTGTGTCACGATCTTCTTGCTATCTTCTTTGTAGATTTTTTTAGGTCATTTTGTACTTTATCTTTTCCTTTTTTTTCTCTTGGCCGTCTAGCTGTCTTTTGTCTTTATTCTAAGTTAACTTTTGGTATGTAGTTGCTAACTCCACTGCATTTGCTGCATTCGTGTAGTATATATTTCTTCCCGATAAGCCTGTAATATTGCTCCATACTTCATTCTGAGATAATTCCTTTTCTGATAGCTTTTGTTAAAGGTTCTTGTTCTGGCTTAAGTAGTGACATTGCTCAATTACGTATTTCGAATATATCTTGTGGCCTTTTTTCCTTGGCTGTTGAGTATATCTATAAGTGATTTCTTGAGTGGTATTTTCATATATTTCCTTTGTCATGAACTTTTGATAATTCTGCCAATATAGTACTAATTCCTATAATTCTTTTATTGGCATAGAAATTTGGTATTTCCACTTTAGGTATAATTGGTTGTGTTGTAATTTCCTCCGAACAAATAAAGATGTTTTGGTGGGGTTATAAAGACAAAATAATTGGGAGACAATATAATTGCAATACTTTAGGTATAATTGGTTGTGTTGTAATTTCCTTTGGGATTAAATAGTCTTGTGTCATACCAATTTTGATTACGGTAATAACTGGTTTAATCTCATCAAATAGTATCTCCGCTGGTGCTGAATAAAATCTGATGTAAAATAGTTGTCCTTTTGTATTTCTGTGTTGGCTGATCCTGGTTCCACTTTGTTATATGTTTCTCATCAAATAGTATCTTCGCTGGTGCTGAATAAAATCTGATGTAAAATAGTTGTCCTTTTGTAATTCTCTTGTAGTTCATAAAAGCCTGGTATAGTTCTGGTATCATAATAAGTTCTTCTCCAGTAATGGTATAAGCTGTCGAAATAAGTCTGTATGCATAACAAGTTGCTAATAAATTTGATTTTGTTCCTGGTAATGCGAGTAGTTTATTATAATTTTGTAGTTTATTGGTAATATATCCTTTTTGGTTTTTGTATAATTCTGGGTCTTGGATAGGTTGAGTATTTAGTAAGTTTTGGATTTTTTTTGATATTTTCAATATAGGTTCTGGCTATGTGGTTGTAGGTTTTCTTTTCTTGGTTTAAGGATTTTGCGTAAGTTTGTACCTGAGGTGGTATGAGTAATTCTGATTTTTGTAAGTGGGTTGGGGCATAAGGTTTTTTAAATACCTTATTCAAATTATAATTCTTTTTCTTTGTAACTATGGTAAATGCTTCTTCCTTAGCTTTGGATGTACCTGCAATAATAACTTTGTTAGTAGCTTGGGTTTTTAGGTGTGTCCTATCGTCACCTTCTAGTCCTGGTTGTTTAAAGTGCTCTGCACTACTAATTTTGGTTTTTTACCGTAGTCTGACTCCACATATTTTACTTCCATAGCTGATACTCTCTTGTTGAGCATCTTAAGTTGTTCTACTAACTCATTCATAATTGATATTGAATAACTTCAGTCTCAAAGTCTGTTTGAGTAGCTTTGTCTTGATAGGTAATCTGCAATAACATTTTTATCAGTCTTAGTTACTTCAATAGTAAATGTAAAATTTAAAATGTTTAATACTAATTTTCTAATCACAATAACATTTTTATCAGTCTTAATCACTTCAATGGTAAATGTAAAATTTAAAATGTTTAATACTAATCTTCTAATTTCTTTTGTGGTGACAAAATCTTGTACCTTTTTGGTTAACCACCATTTAACTTGTGTGTTATCTGTTCTTACAATAAATTTGTTATAAATAATATATGGTTTGAAAGCTAATAAACATTTATATAATGCAAATGATTCTTTTCTGTTAATTTTCTAATTATTTTCAGCATTGGTAAATGTTCCTGAGTAATATCTACAATGGTATTCTATTTTGTCATTTACATACCTATATTTAAGTACTCCTCCATAGCAATTATCACTAGCATTTGATTCTACTATATAATCAAATATTTCATTTTCATCTAGGAAACATAATTTTGGTAAATTTTTGCAACTTTTCTTTATCTTCTGTACTTGCTTTTGGTCTTTTTCGTCATAAGTATATTCAACATCCTTTTTTAATTTCTTCTGCAAGGGTTTTAAGTATTCTGCTAATTTTGGTATATATTCTCTAAGTTGGTTAAATAGTCCTAAAAAAGATTGTATTTTTTTTTTTGTATCTAATATTTCATCTGAGTTCATAATTTTTTGTACTATATGTTGTTGCATC
>DF360272.1:100926-121548 GCA_000787875.1 Solanum virginianum | reverse complement strand
GGAGCCACCCCACCAATACCATGAGGCCTAGGGAAGTCATTGGCAAACCCCCTACTAGTAGCATGAGGAGGCCCTTGGCCTTGATGAAATCTAGCACCCTTTTGGAATTTACCCTCAAATTGGGCCCTCTTGGCCTAATGCCCCTTCTCTTCCTTAACTTTTCCTCCTCCATTTGATTGGTATAAGTCATCAACCAAGATAAGTCTATGTCACTAATGTGTAAGGCAGACCGGCATTCTTTACTCACCAAGTTGGAGACCCCCATCATAAATTTATTCATCCTAGATCTAGGATCGGCTACCAAATGAGGAACATAATTTGAAAGTTGATTAAACTTGAGGGCATACTCCCTCACACTCATAGCACCTTGTTTCAAGTTCATGAACTCTAGCAACTTAGATTCTCTAAGCTCAATAGGGAAAAATCGATTAAGGAAAGCCAATTTGAGCTCCTCCCAAAGCACCACATAACCACTACCTTTCTCCACCTTCCATTGATCATACCATATTTGAGCTACCCCTTTGAGTTGGTACACCGCCAACTTCGCCTTTTCATTTGGCCCAACACCCATGATGTTTAAGATTTTGTAAACCTTATTAATGAACTATTTTAGATCTTTATCCATCTTTAACCTATAGAATACTGGAGGATTCATCCTCATGAAGTCATACCCTAACTCCTAGGCTAGCAGCATGAGGGGCTTGAGCCGCTTGATTGACTTGGTTGGCCACAACTTGGGCAAGCATAGTGAGAGCATCCCAGAGCTCACCATTGGTTAGTTGCTTCTCGGGTGTTTAGGCCCTTTCTTCTTGAGTGTTCAGCATGATCTAGCATAGAAAAGAACAATCATTAAGGGAGAAACTTACCATAACTCTATGACATGACTTAGAACATGAAGAAGGAAAACATTTTATAAAATGTCTCATAGCCTTCTACACATAGTCATAGCGCGCTTCACAACCATGAATAGGACTCTAATCAACATGGTGTGTTGGACTTTGAGGATCTATCAACCTAGTGCTCGAATACCAAGTTTGTCACGACCTAAGCCTAGGGCCTAGATGTGACACGGCGAATGGGGAACCTGAAGGAACCCCAAATAAGGCTCTTAACTTGTCATTAAACATCATTGGTCGCAGAAGCATATAAAAGACATTAAAGAGCAAGAATAGGGGTAAAGGGGCTAAGGGAAAAGCTTGCATAATAACATAATCAAGAGACAAGAGTCAAATCTCATATCACAGATACATAACTTGTCCAACAAATACCTCTAATACATAGATAAGAGTGAGGGCTAAGGCAAAGTAACTGGGCTCACCCTCATAGTCAAAATAGAACATAAGGAAGAATATCTCAATACATAATAAGAGCAACATAGACTAAGGTCCCCGAAGTCGAGGATTCACCAAGTAACTTGAATTATATTGAACTAGCCACGTGGAGGAGGAGGATGATCAACTTGGGCACTAGTTCCTACATGGTGACATCATGTAGGCATGGAGTATTTGTTAGTATATTTGAATGTACTAAGTATGTAGGATGCAATGTAACAAAAATTAGGCATCATAATCAAAATGCATAACAATAGGCAATAGACATCATATAACAATATGGCATGTATTCTCAATGCTCAAGTAAAATATATTTGAATAACGCATGCTCATATAGGTTATCATAAGTGTAGAATAGACCAAGCTAGATTTCCCCTAAGTATGAACCCTTGGTTGGTTGATGATGATCTTACTCCATCAAACTGGTGGTGTGGTACAATTCCCTCACATGGTTGATGATAATCTCACCTTATCACCCTGGTGGCGAAGTATAAACCCCTCACATGGTTGATGAGTACAAACTCCCACCTCGGTTGATGAGTACAAACCCCCACCTTGGTTGATGAGTATAAACCCCTACCTCGGTTATCAAGGCACTAGTCCCTTGATTGGCTATCAAGGTACTAACCCCCAACAAGGTTATTCGGGCTCTTATTTTTTTCTCCGGGATTGGGCATGGTCTAATGTAACACTTCATATAGAATATATATCTTATACATAAGCTCATTTCATTATCGTGTAGTCATTCATATCATATTTTATTCTTTGGACGTTCAACTCCTCAAGAAACCACATCTAGACTTTTTATCAAACACTTAGAGGGTGTGTAATGCTAGTATAAAACCATGGAATATAGAGATGAAATCATGCAAGAAAATCCATTGAAAAACCATCAATCAATACCTTGCAATACCCTCAAGCAATATATATCAACACCCCTCATCAAATCTTATAATAGATCCAAGATTTATAGCTTAAAACATAGCAAAACAGTCACTATTTTACATAGCTTTATCATAGTGTGTAGTGAATTTCATAATATGCAAGATTCATTTGTAAATCAACTTTAAATCATGCAATTTGAGTAAACAGAGGCTTAGGTATCATGGGTGAAAGGCACCCATGAAAGAAACCCACATACCTTAGATTAGAGATGAAATTGGTAAAGATTGTAGATGGAGACTTGAAGCTTGAAAAAGAACCTTAACTTTGAAGCTTAGCTTGGCATGAGGGTTTGGGACTTAAGTTTGGGGAGTGAAAATATGACCAAGTGTTTGAGAGTATTGGGAAATGTTTTTGATGATATGAGGGTGAAATTTGGCTAAGTATAGGTAAAAACACATTAGGGAACACTTAGGCCCAAGACTTAGAAGTTTTGGATTGACCTAAAAAAAAAGTCCCCAAAATGAACTGGGGCACGTCGCGAGAAACCCCATTGGAATTTGCGTTCTTGGAATTTCTTAATTGCTAATCTTTTGCTCTTAAATTAGGGTTAGACCCTTTTTCACCTAATTTGGACCCCCCTAAAAAGAATATTAGGTCGAATTTTTGAAATAGCAAACAAATTTTGAGATATATGAAATTTAAAATTCCAGGCATTCCGAGGCATGTTTACGGGCACTTTTTGGGGTCATTTCTGGGCAAACCCACCAGCTTGATATATGAGGAGCCCCAAGATACTGACGATGGATTGAGCTATTTCCTAGGACTAAAGGATATGATGACACAATATGGTCTCAACTATTGACAGGTAAGCTCAAACGATATGCCTCAATTCTGGTATGGGAGTTTTATACAGCTTACACAATCACTATTTTTTATGATCTTCCCAAGGATTAGAGACCTCTCACAAAGTCAAGATTGAGAGAGGTACTAGGGAGAGGGTGGCGGGTCGATATTTTGGAGGAGACGATCCACCGTGTACTTTTTGGACTTGAGTACAGAGCCCCGAGATTGACAGCTAAGTTTGATTACAAATTGCGGTAGGCTTAAACAATGTTGATTTCATAGTATCTGGTACAGAGGACCAAGTTATTAATATGGGTGCCCGATTACATTCCAGAGTAGGGGCCAGAGCCTACTTAGGTTACCACATATATGGAGTCTATTATAAAGGCTTCATCTTCTTTCCCCCACTAAATTTTGGTGGGCAGTTATCAGGTCTTGCATTTGTCCTACGCTAGCGGATAACACACTCACACTAGAGTAAGATGTACTGGTTGCCAGCATCTTAGCTGGCTATGATATTAATTGGGCCTGACTCATAGAGGAGTAGATTCATGAGTTAGTGCTTAAGCGGGCCACTACCATGCCCTTTCCAGTCTTGATCTACAAACTCTGCATAGAGTCTAAGGGGTAGATATTACATTATCATGACAAGTTGGTATCAGCCTAACACGTGTTAGAGTCCAGCCTGATTAAGGGTCATGAGAATCCTGTGGCACTTCAAAGGACACAAACTCTCCTATGCCCGAGATATTTTCTCCAGAGCTGCACAAGAGGGTTTGACGATTACCCCCATTACTACTCCAGCTACTACTATGGATGAGAGACTCAGAATCTTGAGGCAGTTGATGTTGAGAGGGGTTCGACTATTCCATAGCATAGGTCTTAGGTCTGGTAGATTATTGTAGATTGAGAGGAACAATTTTAGGCATTCACCCTATCTATTGTTTAGGAGCATGTTTCTACAGTAGATGCCCATATTGATTCCTTTAAGGACCATATGCATAGGAGGTAAGCTGAGGCCCCGCCTTCAAACTTGTCAGTTGTACTTGAGGAGATTACAAAACTTAGGGCTGACATGATAACTTCACTAGCAGTGCCTATTACAGTTTTGGATGCTACACCTTTAGATCCACTATTTGATTTATTTGCCTCAGACGATCCCACTCAGCCTACCCGTAGTAAGAGACCCCTTATAGAGGGTGATAAGATAGAGAAGAGGCATGTGCATCCAAAGATCTCCAAGGATGTTGATGAGGATGCAAAGGATGAGCTTAAGTTGGCCCAAAGGATATCGAGTCAAGAGGAGGAGGTGAGGCTAGCCCAAGTGCAGGATAGAGCAATGGGTATTGGTCCCATTTGGATAAAGTTCAGCTGTTGTGCATACTTGATGTGTTGTCAAAATACAACACCTTTGGTTCCTAAAAGAAGGGATTTTTTGAGCTCTTAAAGTGATTTTTTAGTGTTTTGATGTGTTTTTGTGTTAATTTTGTAGAAAAGTTAGGTTGGCATAATTTTGAAGAAAAGTTTTGATTTTGCTGAAGCATAGGCAATACGAGCCAACCTACAAGTCGCAACTCACACTAAGAGTCATAGGTTGTATCATAGCAAGAATCAGACACCAAAAATTAGAAATCTGCCAACTGAAGGTCATCTCTACGAGCCTAGCCTACGAGTTGTAATATACACTATGACTCATATAGTTGGACTCGTAGCAAGAATTAAAGAGCTAAAATATTAGACCAATAACTGAAGACCAAGACTACGAGACAAACATATGAGTCATAGCCTAAGCAACGACTAATACCTATAGGTCATACTAGTTTAGTCCAAGATGCCAAGAACATGATACGAGACCCCGACTATGACTCGTAGGTCATCCTACGAGTTGTAACTGTGAGATTTATCAGCTACCAACTGTCTTTTCTATATAAATTCTGGGGTTATTTTGTAACACTATATATAGCTTAAGTTATGTTTTTGAAAAAGTTCAACCAGTAGACATTTTCACATTACATTTTGAATCTTTTCTTAGGTTTTTAGTGTAGCTTATTGTTCTCTCTTGGAAAACCCATTTTGGGGATTGCAAATCTTGCCTTGTACTCATTGTTGATCAATTAAGCTTGTGGATTTGCAACTTGTGGTGCCTATCTCCTTCATTTTTATTAGTGAAATTCTCAACTATGTCTATTATATGCATTCTTGTGTGTTACGCTTTAGCCATGAGTAGCTAAGCACCCACAACTTGGGGTTGTGGGAACCATGGGTAGTTGACTTGAAATAACCTAGTTTTCTTGTATTTCTATGTTTGGGGTTTTGCATGTATTATCTATTTCGCGTAATTTTTATCGTTGTTTGGTAGTGGCCAACACCAAACCCCACCTACTATCACGATCCCGACCAAGGTAGTGACGAGTAGGAAAAAAGAAGTAGATGACAAAATTTGGTTGATGTGTTCTCGTCTAATCCACCAAACCTGACCAAAGAGAGGTTGACTGGGACGATTGGTAATGGTTAGTTGGCACGCCATGGTGACCGATCAAGCGCCATGATGAAATTTGACCTTCACCTTCACAAAAGGACTGGAAAAACCTAAGTTACTATCCTGCATACGACTTACCAATTATAGTTATGTATCTAGCGTCATCAAGTCAACAAACCATGGGGAACACAATTCTCAAGTTGTTCCCCAAAATTGAGTGTTTCCTTGCATTTTAATTAGTGTTTATTTTATTTTGTTTTTGAATCACAACCCTCCCCCAATTTAGAGATTGTAATCATAAATACTAGAAATGATTAGTAGTGAAGTCTTGTAGTCAAAGCCCTATATTCCCTGTAGATTCGACCCTAACCTCGGTTAGGTTAATTACTGATAGCGACCACTTTCTTATTGAAGCGTGACCATCATCAACCTCGCTTTGTTGGAATTGAAGGCATTGGTAAAAGATGGTAACATGGAGGTTTTCTCCCAAGGCCCACTTTCTTATTAGATCATGACCATCACACATATCAATACTACCCCATAGAAGAGAGATAACTAGATGCAGTCCAAGCCGATGCTTAGGCACCGAGATATATTTTTGACCCTTTGTATTTACTTTGATTAATTCTTATACATTAAGGATAATGTACAATTTTTATCGATGGGGTGTAGGCAGTTATCAACCTTGGTGAAGTCTGAGTAGCTTATGGTCCATAACTACCCCAAATTTTGATTCTGAAGTTTTCTTGCCTTTGTTTTTTTCCTCGTGGATATTTAATTTCTATTGAGTGAGAGTAATTGAGATATGATGCATGATCTATGAGTTTCCTACTGATAATGTATGCAATACCATGTGTGAGTGAGCTTATTTTGCCAGATTCATGCATATATTCTGCTAATTCAAAACTTGCATTGTTACTCTAAGTTGAATTGAAGATTAAATGGATTAGAAGGTGATCTTAGGCCTTTGTTCTTTAAATTAGTCCACTTTAGCCTAAAATAACCAACCAAATGAAATTTTATCCCTTATTCCAAATATTTGAGCCCTACAAGAACCAATTCTTTCTAAAACCCCTAATTTGCCTAACATTGTCTAGTGAAAAACCTTGAGATTAGCCTTGGTCTGTCCTTGAGCATTGTGAACCTTAACTAAGACAAAATGCCTAAATATTGGGTAGCCACCAAAAGTGACCCTGGTTTGGGGAATAGATATTGTGCACTTCAAAATTGGCTAAAATCCTAAGTTGAGGGTGGCCGGTGTAGAGGTAAAATCACAAAAATAAGGTGGTGAGTTAGGAATAAGCAAAAAAAGAAGAAAATCATATACCGTGAGAAAAAGAAAGAAAAGGATGCCTTAGATTGACATTAAAAATAAAATAATGTGTGAAAATGAGAGAAAAGTTGAAAAATTAGAAGAAAATACGCAAAAAAGCTTGAATATGAAGAAAAAGGAAAATATGGGGAAATTGATTGAGTTAGTAAGGTGAAAGTGATAAAAAACATGGTTCAAGGATGGCCTTTAGTCACCATGTTTCCAAAAATGCCCTACCAAAGCCCCATGAACCTATGTTACAAGCCTAGAAAGTCCTAGAGTGATCCTAGTCCAGTTGGTTGAAAATTTCAGTCATGAGCATATGGGCAAACCTAAGATATTAGTAAATGTTCATGAATATCTTAGTAAGTGTGAGTGTGTTTGTGCAGTCCCAGTATTAATTTTGAAATCATCATCGATTGTGTTATTTGAGACTTATTTTTGTGAGGGCATCTGCGTTGCGTTATTAGCATTTGATTTATTTACTGATTGTGGATTGTGGATATTCTCTTGCTTGTCATAGTTATGTTGGCACATGTATTATTATGTCTTGGTGTGCAAAAATAGCTATCTGATCTTGTTTTGAGAAGTTGGTGTGGGTACCTGAGCCTAAATTGTACATGATATATGCCATTAGGTTCTGTTCTATATGTTATTGTGTTATCTAGTTGATTGAGTCATCGCTTGAGGACCAGCAATAATTTTTTTAGTTGAGGGTATTGATGTGCTATCAAAATACAACCCATTTGATGCCTAAAACTTGAGATTTTTGTGTTCTCAATAGGAAATTTATGATTTTTATGTGTTTTTATGTTTGTTTTTGCAAGAAAAGTAGGTTGGCACAATTTTGGGAAGATTCAGACTTTTTCTGGTTTTTGCAGACTTATGAGACTCTCTACGAGTCGTAGAGTAGTCTACAAGTCATAGAGTAGTCTACGAGTCATAGAGTGGGTTCCGTGGGGATTTCCAGTGTTGGATAAAAGTTTGAAGATTTGAATTTTAGCCATATGAGACCCTTTTACGTGTCGTATTGGGAGGTTTTGTATGGATTTGCAGAGAAGGATCAGAGATGACTAAAAGATGCAGATGAGGACTACGAGTGGTCTATACAAGTCATAGGTCGGACTATTACTCATGAAGATATTTCATAGCAGTGAAGTCTAAGATTCAAGAAGCTAAATATGAAAGCCCAATTACAACTCCTAAACCTATTTATGAGTCGTAATTGCGAGTTATAGCAGGCATTGATCAGTTTTTCTAATATTTTTAGGGACTTGTTTGCAAATACTATAAATAGTAAATTTTAGGTCATTAGACATTGTTTTCATAAATTTTTAGAGAATAGTAGTACAAAGCACGAAATTAGAGCAACTTTAGTGTTTTAGACTTGGAGACAAAATATTGGAGAGAAGAATACACTTGTGGATTCATTTCATCTTTCAATCTTATGATTCTCAATACAAATTAGGTTTGCTTGTTCTTCAATTTATATGGATAACTAATAACTAATTAATCATGTTTTCTAAATCTATGATTTATTTTTCCAAAGCATGAGTAGCCAAACCTACAACTTGGGGTTGTGGGAACCATAAGAATCTAACTTAGACAACCTGGACAATTAGCAATTCTTAGAATGGGTATTTGCATGTATTAACCAAATCTTTTCATTTTGCATGTTTTTTAATAGTGAACAATATTAGATCTTGCCTAGTGTCATGATTCCGACCAAGGTAGTGATGAATATGATAAGAGATTGGTTAACAAAATTTGATCGATTCCTTCTCGTCTAATCAACCGAACTAGGCCAAGAAGAGGTTGACTGAGACAATAAGTAATAGTTAGGATATCACACTATGGAGATGAGCTAGGTTCCATAATAAAATTCAACTTTCACCTTTGACCAATGGGTTGGAAGAACATAAATTACCATCCTGCCTGCGATATTCTAGTCGAGAATTGTGTTATCCGGGGAAGTTGAGTTAGGGAACACAATTACCCAAGTTGCTCTCCATATTGATTGTCTCTCTTTTTTAGTTAGTTTTGTTTAATTTCTTATTGATCATTGCAAACCCTCCCTTCTTTGGGAATTGAGTTGTTTCATACTTGAATTGTTTATTAGTGAACCTATTAGTGAATTATCTATATTCTATGTGGGATTCGACCCTAACCTTGGTTAGGTTTATTACTTTGGCGATCGCTTTGTCCTCTAAAAGAGAGGTGTGTATTGAGTGTGATCAGTAATATCATGTAGGAAAAATATGCATGAGTACTATAGAATATACTAAGTATGTGAGATGCAATACAACAACAAAATTATGCATTATAATAGGCAATATGCATAATCATAATTAATGATCAAACTCAACATGTGATGAATGGTAAATGCATTTCAAAGCACGCTTTGGAGAGATATAAACATCATACAACAACATATACATACTATGTTGGAGTAGGACTACAACTAATAATAAGACCATGTGAGCTACTACATTAAATCCCAATGTTGCCTCCATATCAGAGAAGCAGTCTACTTCCCAAGGTAGAATACACCCCACTTTGTGGGTGTCATAAACATGGTCTTATATGTTGTACTAGCTAAAAATAATCCTACAGTTGAACATAGTTATGAGACAAATAGGCTTTGGATAGTCCCCTACCTCAAGTCTTATTCGGTGCTAAGTCAAACCCCACAAAATATTTTAAACAAAATCATAATCATACATTCTAAGCTTGGGGAGCAAAGCCATTAGCATTGTTGTGAGGCAAAAATACATATTTTTAATCATTATTTACCTTATATTTAATACTTTTATTTATTCTTTTTTAGCATAAATTTTATGGATTGTGCTGAATTATGTATTTTATTTGTAGGATTAAATTGGCGCAAAAATGAAAAGATTTGGAGCCTAAACAAATTAAAAAAGGAAAATTACGCATATTTTATTTGTAGGTTAAATTGACATGAAAATGAAGAATTTGGAGCTCAATTGATTTAATAGGGAATATTATAGAAGGAAAATCAAGCAGGTAGCTTAATGGATTAAATTGAATATAATGATATATTTTTCTATATGCCGTACAAAATTGCAATTTGCAATTTGATGGAGGTTGCCGGAGGCTGGCAAGTCTAGTGACCCTTAGAGGGTTATGGCTGAGCACATTGATGGTCATTCTCATAGTCCTTATTAGCCCATGGACAATGCCCAGACTCGTGATCCTTCGCACCACACATAAACACATGCATTCGTACCAGCCAAACAATCTCGTGGATGGTACTTTCCCCACTTGTGACACGGAGAAGGGGCTTGAACACCATTACCCTTACCCTTACTTTGAGCATAAGAAAATTTAACAATCTTGTGGCCCATCTTGCCACACCCAAAGCCACACCCATCTTGCACCTGTGTTCCTCAGATATGTGCCACCATTTTTTCTCCCACATTTTGGGCACCTAGGATGGGTCACCCCACAATTGCCACCTTCACTTTGACCCTTCCTCTCCTTCCTTTGAGGACATCGGGCAATCCCTCATCTTATGCCCAACATACCTACACTTGAAACAATCTGCAATTCCTGGAAAGCACCTTCCTTGATGTTTCTTTCCATACCCTTGACAAGTGGCAAAAAGGGTCCTTTTTTTTGGGCGCTTGGGCACTGGTAGTCTAGTAGAAGATGAAGCACCCTCAATTCAATTCTCTTCGCCTTTTCCTACCCCTTCTTATCATTTGAGCTCTCGAGGGTTTCCACCAATTGGTTGAGTTGTACGGTCACAACTTTGGCCAATTTCCATAGAGCATTGCAAACCTCCATATTGGAAATGTCACTATTCTGAATAGCTTGAGACATATTTTGAAATGTAACGGGTAATAATTAGGAATAAGCCTTAGATGACTTGTATCTATTGCATGACATAGATCATGAAAAAGAGAAACATTTCCTAAAATGCCTCATAGCCTCCCATTCATAGTTGTGACGCGCTTCATAGCCATGAACAAGACTCTAATCGACGTGGTGTGTTGGATTCCGAGGACCATTAACAACCTAGTGCTTTGATACCAAGTTTGTCATGACCCAAGCCTAGGGGACCAATGGGTTGGAAGAACATAAATTACCATCCTGCCTGCGATATTCTAGTCGAGAATTGTGTTATCCGGGGAAGTTGAGTTAGGGAACACAATTACCCAAGTTGCTCTCAAAGGGACCCAAACAAGCCTCTTAGTATATCATTCACACATCCTTGGTCACAGAAGCAAAATAAACAACAATAAGATATGATAAAAAGAGAAGCAGGACTAAGGGAAGTCTTGATATTCAAAAAAACATAAAAGAGTCATGCTCATAGCATAAGTACATCATCATAATATCTAACATACACCTCTAACTTGGAATGGAGCGGGGGCCAAGAGACTTTCTGGGCTTACCCTCATAATAGCAAATATCCAACAAAGAGAAAGAGTCTTTGCATAGCATGAAATTAAATAGATGTTGTCCTCGGTGTTGAGAATTCACCAAAGCTTTCTTTGAAGATTATACAAGCCACGTAGAGGAGGAGAATGATCAAATGGAGCTCCGGTCCCTACATGATGATATCATGTAGGCATAAAATACACGTTAGTACATTTGAATGTACTAAGTATGCAGTATAATCAAAATACATAAGATATAAGAAATAGATACAATGCCAAGATGTCATGTATGATCAATACTTTAAGTAAACATGCTTGTAAACCATGCAACTTACATAATACATAATACATATGTGGGAAGAGACCCTAAAAGATAAAGGTAAGACCAAGTGAGCTATGACTTGGAATCCTGATGATTACCCTTCATCGATAAAGAGGTGGTCTACTTGCCAAGGTAAACCATACTTCAACTTACGGGAGCCCATCCTATTTTGTATGAAGTAACCCTCCTTATGGGAACTTGCCTTATTTCGGAAAGGATTTCATGAAGAAGTGCACTAAATCCACTAGTAAAGTAAGGGAAAAGTATAATCCTATGTTGGCACTTAGTTTGAGGAAAGGAATATGAACCCTTGAACATAGTCTATGCCATATCCAATCCATCAGTGCTAAGTCTAATCCCATGGAATAATTGAAATAAACATACTTTAACAATTTGTAAGAAACATGAAAAGATGACATGAGTAGCTTTAAAACATCTTTGACCTCTCATGGTGAGCCTACTTTAAAACATAAGAATCGATCATCATCAAACATTACCCTTGCATTAACATCAAAGACCCACAAGAGGTAAAATCTTTGAAAAAGGGCTTAATTCGGCATTTAGAACATCATAGACATTTTCATGAATTCTATACATTTTTTTTGCCCAAAATCATCATAAAGTTACTTGACTCATAAATCATGCAATAGATTATCAATAACTTAAGAATCTTTGAAAAGGAATTTTATCAAACACATGGTGGGTTCATGATGTTGGTTCAAAATCATGCAATTCAAGAGTGAGTAAAACAATTTCAAAATCAACCCACCAACATTGTAGTAAAACCCCAAATAGAATATCATGAAATCCATCTCAAAAGTTCATCGCGATTCATAAGTTACATAGTTCAAATCATGCATAGTATCAATAGAAAAAAGATCAACTCATAGTATAAGCTTAAAATAGATATTCATGCATAATCAGCTGAGCACATTGATGGTCATTCTCATAGTCCTTATTAGCCCATGGACAATGCCCAGACTCGTGATCCTTCGCACCACACATAAACACATGCATTCGTACCATCCAATATAAATCATGCTCATATTTCATAATAAAAGATAACCATAGACAATATAGTTTGAAATCATGCAATTTTCATAAAAAGGAAGATTGGACTCCATGGGTGAAAGGGCCTACTGGATGAAATCCATATATCTTAAACTTGGGTTTTTCTTAATGTAAATCTTGAAGGAGGCTTGACGCTTGGATTGAGTTCTTGATATCCAAAGTGAACTTGAAATTCTTCGATTTGGATGAGAATTTTTGATAAAGTGTTGGATAGGTTTTAGAGAGGGTTGAGTGATGTAGAGTTGAAAAATGGCTAAGTATGAGAGATTTCACGTTTAAATGAGCATGAGGCTATGACCACAATGCCCTTCGCCAAAATAGAAAAACCAAGGAAAATAATACACTGGTCCGCGCACTTAGCATGATGCGAACACTACTCTAACACTATTATACGCCTTTGGCGCGTCGCGGCCAAGGTGCGGATGGTCACTGGAAATTGAAAATTAGCAAAAATTATTTTTTGCTATGGGTCCTCTAAAATCGGGGTTATACCCATTTCCCACTCAATTTTGTCCCCTGATCAAGAATATGAAGTTGGATTTTTGATATCACGCATGGATATTGAGATATATAAAAATTATGATTTTGGGCATTTCATGACATATTTTTTGGGCGTTACAATATCGCCCCCTTGGAATATCAAAGAGAAGTAATAATGAAGATTTCAGCCCGACATGAATGCAACAAAGGCATTTAAATATCATTGTTCAAAAATTTCAACATGAATGTCCAAAATAACTATAAATTTGTTACCATAAACATGAATGCATGCAAAATGACCTAAGGTTTGAAACTTAAGACTTTGTCACGACCCAAGCCTAGGGCTTAGACGTGACCGGTTAATGAGGAACCCGAAGGAATCCCAAACAAGCCTCATAGCATATTATTACATATCTGTAGTCATGGAAGCAACAAAAAAAATAACATTAAGAGATAGGCATAACAAGGAAATTGGGACTAAGGGTAAGCTTCCATATAATAACATCAAGAAACAAGAGAGTCAAGGCTCATCGCATAAATGCATAACATGTCTAACAACACATAGATAAGAGCCGGGGCAATGACAAACAACCGGGCTCACCCTCATAGTCAATACATAAATAAAGGAAAAGTAGTCTTAGTACATTGCAAGAGATCATGAGCAATTTCCTTGGAATGGAGGACTCATCAATAAGCTTGAGAGACAATCATACTAGCCACGTGGAGGAGGAGGATGATCAAGTGACCTAACCCGGACATACCACCTCTCGGGCTAGGAGATCAACGTACCAACCCCTCAACAAGGTTACCTGGGCCTACAACCCCCGAGCTAGGCTTAGTCATCCCCAACACTATAGAGATAATATCATATATATATATATATACACACACTCCTTTCATCATTATATACATACATTTCTTTTCACACTATAGAGATAATATCATATATATACATACTTCTTTCATCATTATATACATACATTTCTTTTCATCATCATTCCATCATTATTTTATCATCATATAGTCCATCATTAGTCCATCATCACTTTATCATCATATAATTATTTAACTCATAAAACATGCACTGGACCTTCAATTCCTCAAGAATCCATAACTAGACATTTTATCAAACACTTAAACGGTGTGTAGTGCTAGTGTAAAACCATGTAATTCAAGAGTGTTATCATGCTAGAAATTTCAACATAAGACCATCAATAGATACTTGGTAACACCCTCAAGCAATATACATCAAAACCCTTCATCAAATCTTACAATCGATCTTAGATTCATAGCTCAAAGCATAGTAAATCAGTCACAATTTTATAAACCCCAACATAGTGTGCAGTGAATTTCATAATATGTAAGACCCATTTGTAAATCAACTTTAAATCATACAATTTTTAAAGGAAAGGAATCTTGGGTATCATGGGTGAAAGGAACCCACGAAAGAAAACCATATATCTTAGCTTTGGAGATGAACTTGATAAAGATTGGGGATGAAGACTTGAAGCTTGGTTGAATAACTTAAGATCCGAGGAGGGTTTTGAGACTTGAATTTAGCAGATAAAATATTGATTAAGTATTTGAATGAGTATTGGGGAATGTTTAGAATGATATGAGGATGAGAAATGGCTAAGTATAGGTATTTTCACATTTGGGAACACTTAGGCCAAGACCAAAAAGTGTTGGACTGTACAAAAATTAACTGGCAGAAAATGCACAGGTTTGTGTCACAGACCTATTGTGAAACTAAATTTTCTTCATCTGTATGCCCTAGCCGCGTCACGCCAGGGGTGCGCAAACCTCACTAGAATTTTCATGCTTGGAAATTGCTAATCGTTTGCTCTTAAATCGGGGTTAGACTCATTTTCCACTCAGTTTGACTCCCTGAACAAGAATATGAAGTTAGATTTTTGATATCACGCACGAATTTTGAGATATGAGGAAATTATTAGCACATTCCCCTCGGAATTTTGCAATGTCCGCTTCGGCCTCCCAAGTAGCACATTAAACTTGTTGATTCCTCCAAAGGACCTTAACGGAAGCGACCTCTTTGTTCCTTTATCTCTTCACTTGCCTATCTAAAATCTGAATCGGAACTTCTTCATAGGTTAGATTATCTTCAAAAACACCTACAACATCAAGACGTACAATAGCATTCAGATCACCCACACATTTCCTCTACATAGAAACATGAAACACCGGGTGAACTAAATCCATTTATCTAGGCAATTCCAACTCATAAGCAACCTTGCCAACCCTTCTCATCACCCTATAAGGACCCACATATCTTGGGCTCTACTTTCTTTTCTTACCAAAATAGACCACCCCATTCACAGGTGACACCTTCAAGTAAGCCAAATCATCAACTTTGAATTCAAGCTCCCTTCTCCTCACATCAACATAAGACTTTTGGCGACTTTGGGCCGTCTTCAACCTTTCTCTAACTATCCTAACCTTCTCAAAAGCGTCCATAACCAGATTTGGTCCGAACAAGGCCACCTTACCAACCTCAAACCACCCTACCAGTGATCTACAACTCCTACTATAGAGTGCCTCAAAAGGAGCCATACCGATGCTAGAATGATAGCTATTGTTGTAGGCAAACTCAATCAATGGGAGATAATCATCCCACCTACCTTTAAGCTCCAATACACAAGCCCTAAGCATATACTCAAGGGTTTGGATAGTTCTTTTGGCTTGGCCATCCTCTTGAGGCTGAAAGGCCATACTAAGCTTAACTCTTGTACCAAGACCCCTTTGAAAGGACCTCCACAAATGTGAAGCAAATTGAGCACCACGATCCGATATGATGGACAAAGGAACCCTATAAAATCTCACCAAGTCATGGATGTACAACCTTGCATAATCTTAAGCCCCATATGTGGTGTTAACCGGTAGGAAATGATTCGATGTTTTCATCCTACCAATTACAAGCCAAATGGAATCAAAACCTTTTCTAGTCTTGGGCAACCTAACCACAAAATCCTCATTAATCACCTCCCACTTCCAAGAAGGAATATCTATGTCTTGGATTAGGACACCTGGCCTTTGATGTTCGACTTTGACTTGTTTATAACTATGATAACCGGAAACGAATTTGGCAATATCCCTTTTCATGCCTCCCCACCATTACACATCCCTCAAATCTCTATACATTTTGGTAGATCCGGGGTGGATAAAATAACAAGAATTATGGGCCTCATCAAGGATCTTATCTATCAAGCCATCAACACAAGACACACATAACCTACCTTGGTATCTAAGAGCACTATCACCCCCTTAGGAGAAAACCTCCACCTTGCCCTTTTTTACCAAGGCCTTCAATTCTAATAAAGAGGAGTCAAGATCTTGTTTTGCTATCACCTTTTCAACCAAGGAGGACTTAGGACCATCTGCAACAATATCACCATCACCATCACCAACCTCCTCCAACCTAACCCCCAATCTAGCCAACCAATACACTTCCCTAGGCATCTCCTTATCACCACCACCAACATGAGCTCGGCTACCAATAAACACCCTACTCAAAGCATCTGCCATCATATTAGCCTTACTGAGATGATAATGCACACTTAAGAAGTTCTAGCCACCTTTTTTGCCTCAAGTTGAGATCTTTTTCAGTGAAGACATATTGGAGGATCTTATGATCAATGAACACATCAATATGCACCCTATACAAATAATGATGCCAATTCTTTAAAGCAAACACCATGATGGCTAATTCAAGATCATGAGTAGGATAATGCTTTTCATGCACTTTGAGTTGCCTAGAAGCATAGGCTATTACTTTACCATTTTGAATTAGAACACAACCCAAACTAACTCTAGAAGCATCACAATACATAAGAACTTCTCTAGCCCATCTGGTAGTGATAATACAGGAGCAGACACAAGCTTATCTTTCAAGGTTTGGAAGCTCCTCTCACACTTATCGGCCCATACAAACTTGGGCTTCTTTTGAGTCAATTTAGTCATAGGGGAAGCAGTAGAAGAGAACCCATTTACAAATTTAAGATAGTAACCCGCTAAGCCCAAGAAACTCCTAATATTCGATGGGGTCAATAATCTAGGCCAATTTCTAATCACATCGAACACTTAGGCCAAGACCAAAAAGTGTTGGACTGTACAAAAATTAACTGGCAGAAAATGCACAGGTTTGTGTCACAGACCTATTGTGAAACTAAATTTTCTTCATCTGTATGCCCTCTAGGAAGGTAACTTCCTTCAACCAAAATTCACACTTTTCATATTTAGCATATAGCTTCTCCTCCCTCAATCTTTGCAACACAACCCTCAAATGAGCCCTTTGCTCCTCCTTACCATGAGAATAGATTAAAATATCATCAATAAATACCATAACAAATGAATCAAGGTAGGGTTTGAAGACCCTATTCATAAGGTCCATGAATATGGCCGGTGCATTGGTCAACCCAAATGACATCATAACAAACTCATAATGCCCATACCTAGTCCAGAAAGCCGTCTTGGGAATATCACACTCCCTCACCTTCACTTGATGATACCTCAACCGAAGATCAATCTTAGAGAAATGGCTAGCCCCTTGCAGTTGGTCAAACAAATCATCAATTCTTGGAAGAGGATATCTATTCTTGATGGTGACCCTATTGAGTTGCTGGTAGTCAATACACATTCTAAGAGACCAATCCTTCTTCTTCACAAACAACACCGGTGCACCTGAAGGGGATTGGCTAGGCCCTCTTTCAACTCCTTTAACTCTGTCAGGGCTATACAGTAATGGGGAATAAAAATGGGTTAAGTATCGGGGAGGAGGCCTATACTAAATTCTATTTCCTTTTTGGGGGAACACCGGGAAGGTCATTTGGAAAGACATCAAGAAACTCATTTACAACCATAACCGACTCTATGGGAAGGACCTTGGACTCTACATCCCTAACCCTCACAAGATGATAGAGACACCCCTTAGAGATCAAGTTATGATCTTTAAGGCAAGAGATGAACCTACCCTTGACCAGCATAGCATGACTCTCCTACTCAAGGACAGGTTCATTTGGGAATTAGAATTTGACCCTATGGGTTCTACAATCAATAGAAGCATAATATGCATACAACCAATCCATCCCAAGAATAACATCAAAACAACCATTCCAACTCAAAAAGATCACAAGGCAGTATTTTATGCAAGATGCAAATAGGAAAACTTCTGTAAACTTTTCTAGCAACAATAGATGCGCCAATAGGAGTAGATACCTCATTTGACTCACACAACAACTCGAGGTCAAAATGGATCTTTTTGGCAACAAAGGGGGCAACAAAAGAAAGAGTGGCACTCAGATCAATCAATGAATAAACCTTAAAGTCAAAGATTTTCAATAGAGCAGTAACAACATCGGGGACCTCATCAACCCCTTGCCTCCCATGCAATGCATAAAATCGATTGTGCCTTGGGGCACCATCTTCTTGCTCACCTCTCACCAAAGAAACTAAATTAGCACCTTTTAGATGAACCTCCTTACCCTTTTTGTGGTTTCAAGGGCAATCTATTACCTTATGCCTCTACTCCCCATAACCATAATAAGCACCAGTATTTTGCAAGTATAGACCACTATGACCCTTACCACACTTCGACACACATCAATAGGATCCACACCCCTAATACCTTAGGCCCTCTAAAAATCATTTGCAACCCTCTTATCTAATGCATGAGTAAACCTGGCCTTGATGGAACCGACCACTCTTTTGGAACTTACCCTCAAAACAGGCCCTCTTGGCCTCATGACCCCTTCTCTTCCTCAATTTCTCCCCTTTCATTTTTTTGGCATAGGTCATCAAACATGACAAGTCCATGTTACTGATCAACATGGCGGACTAAAACTCCTCATTAGCCAAGTCAGAAACACCCATCAAAAGTTATGCATCCTAGATTTTGAGTCGGCCACCAAATGTGGAGCATATTTCAAAAGTTCTACCTCACATTCATAGACTCTTGTCTCAAAATTCATAAATTCCACTAACTTAGCTTCCCTAAGTTCAAGAGGGAAGAATCGATTAATGAAGGACACCATGAACTCCTTTCAAAGCACCACATAGTTGACTTCCATCTCTTCTTTCCATTGGATATATCATATTTGTGCTACCTCTTTGAGTTGGTTGGCCGCCAACTCTGCCTTATCCTCTGACCTCACAACCATGATAGAGAAAATCTTGTAGACCTCATCAATGAATTCTTGAGGGTCCTCACTTGCTTTTGACCCATAAAATTCTGAGGGATTCATTCTCATAAACTCTCTCACCCAAGAGGCCAACGTAGAAGCATGAGGGGCTTGGGCCCCTTGATTGGCTTGATTAGCCACAACTTGTGGAAGCAAGGTGAGAGCATCCCTAAGTGCTCCATTGGCTACTCCTCGTGTGTGCGGGCTTGTCTTCCTCTTGGGCTAGGAATGATCTAGTATAGAAAAGAACAATCGTTAGGGGGAAAAACTTACTTCAACTCTATAGCACGATTTAGAACATGAAGAAGAGAAACATTTCCTAAAATGTCTCAAAGCCTCCTATTCATAGATGTGGTGCACAAAATAACCATGAATAAGACTTTAATCAATGCGGTGTGTTGGACTCCAAGGATCTAACAACCTAGTGCTCTGATACCATCTTTTTCATGACCCAAGCCTAGGGCCGAGACGTGACCAGCGAGTGAGGAACTCAAAGGAACCCCAATAAAGCCTCATAACATATTATTACACAACCTTGTTCGCAGAAGCAATAAAAAGATGACATTAAGAGATAGGCATAATAAGGAGATTGGAACTAAGGGTAAACTTCCATATCATAACATTAAGAAACAAGAGAGTTAAGGCTCATAGCATAGATACATAACATGTCTAACAACACCTCTACTATATAGATAAGAGCGGGGGCCATGACAAATAACCACACTAACCCTCATAGTCAATATATAAATAAAGGAAAAATAGTCTTAATACATAGCAAGAGATCATAAGCAACATCCCCGAAATGGAGAACTCACTAACAAGTTTGAGAAACAATCGTACTAGCCACGTAGAGGAGGAGGATGATCAAGCAGTGCTTCAGTTCTTACATGGTGACATCATGTAGGCATAGAGTATGCGTTAGTATGTTTGAATGTACTAAGTATGTAGGATGCAATGCAACAAGTGATAGTAACATAATCAAAATGTATAAGCATAGGCAATGAGTACATATAGCAATATGGGATACATGGAAGATGCTCGTAGTAAATCATACTTATATGGATCATAAATAAGTGTAAGGAGTGACCATTCTTGGTGTAATCCAAGGCCTACCCCCTTGTTGGAGAGGTGCATGTGGTACAAACTCCTTCATGAAGTTGATAGACTATAAACCCCCCAACAAGGTTGATGGAGTACAAACCCCCCAACAAGGTTGATGGATACTGACACCCAACAAGGTTACCCAGGCCTACCATCCCTACCCTAAGCCAGGCCCTCATTTGACTCACACAACAACTC
>DF360272.1:77945-100869 GCA_000787875.1 Solanum virginianum | reverse complement strand
CGCAACACTATAGAGATAATATCATATATATACACTCCTTTCGTCATCATATACATATATTCCTATCATCATCATTTCATTATCATTCCGTCATCATTTTATCATCATATACTCGCTTAACTCATAAGACATGCATTGGACCTTCAATTCCTCATGAACCCATAAACCGGATATTTTATCAAATACTTAGAGGGTATGTAGTGCTAGTGTAAAACCATGCAATTAAAAAGTGTCATCATGCTACAAAATTCAATGTAAAACCATCAATAGATATGTGGTAACACCCTCAAGCAATATACATCAAAACCCTTCATGAAATCTTACAATAGATTTTAGATTCATAGCTCAAAGCAAAGTAAAACAGTCACAATTTCATAAACCCCAGCATAGTGTGCAGTGAATTTCATAATATGTAAGACCCATTTGTAAATCAACTTTAAATCATGCAATTTTTAAGGAAAGGAAGCTTGGGCATCATAGGTGAAAGGAACCCATGAAAGAAACCCACATACCTTAGCTTTGGAGTAGGACTTTTGTCTACTTTGGGTTTTCTTCAATCTCTCCATTATCATTCTTACCTTTTCCAGTGCCTCCATGACCAAATTGGGACCTAGCAAAGCCATCTCCCCTTCTTCAAACCACCCAACCGGGGATCTACATCGTCTGCCATAAAGAGCTTCAAAGGGAGCTATACCAATGCTAGAGTGATAACTATTGTTGTAAGCAAATTTAATAATTGGAAAATGTTCATCCCAACTACCATTAAACTCTAAAACACAAGACGTAAGCATATCCTCAAGAGTTTGGATAGTCCTTTCAGCTTAACTATCTATTTGAGGATGAAAAGCCGTACTGAGCTTCACCTTGTTACCAAGACCCCTTTGGAAGGACCTCCAAAAATGTGAAGTGAATTGAGCACCACGTTTGAGGGTGAAAGGCCGTACTAAGCTTAACATTGGTACAAAGACCTCTTTGGAAGGACCTCCAAAAGTATGAAGTGAATTGAACACCACAATCCGAAATGATAGACAAGGGCACCCCGTGCAATCTAACCAACTCATGAATATACAATTTAGCATAATCTTCGGCACCATAAGTAGTCTTAACTGGTAGGAAGTGAGCCAACTTTTCATTCTATAACCACAACCCAACTAGAGTCAAAGTGTTTCCTAGTCTTAGGCAACCCAACCACAAAATCCATGTTCACTTTTTCCCACTTCCAAGTAAGGAAGTCTATATCTTGGGGTATGCCACTCGGCCTTTGATGTTCGACTTTCACTTGTTGGGAATTGTGATACCTAGATACAAACTTAGCAATATCTCTTCATACTGCCCCACCAATACAATTCTATCAAATCTCTATACATCTTTGTAGAACCAGGGTGAATAGAATAGGATGAATTATGAGCTTCTTCCAAAATCAACTTTCTCAAGTCATCAACATGAAGCACACACAATCTACCTTGGTACCTAAGGGTACCATCTCCCCCTTGGGAGAAAGCCTTCACCTTACCATCTTTCACCAAGGCCTTCAATTCTAAGAAAGCGGGATCATGGTCATGTTTTGACTTCACCTTTTCAATCAAAGAAGATTTAGAACCATTAACAGCCACCACACCACCATTTTTAACATTATTCAACCTAACCCCCAACCTAGCTGTAAGGTGAACCTCTCTAGCCACTCCTTTGTCACCAATATCAATGTGAGTTAGGCTACCTATAGACACTCTACTAGAGCATCAACTATAACATTGCCTTGCTGGGATGATAATCCACACTCATGCCATAATCCTTAAGAAGCTCTAACCACCTTTTTTCTCTTAAGTTAAGATCTTTTTTGGTGAACACATAGTAAAGACTCTTGTGATCGGTAAACACATCAATGTGAACCCCATACAAATAATGACGCCCAATTTTACAAAGCAAACACCATGACCGCCAATTTAAGATCATGGGTAGGGTAATTCTTCTCATGCACTTTAAGTTGTCTAGAGGCATATGCTATAACCTTACCATTTTGTATCAACACACACCCCAAACCAATTCTTGATGCATTACAATAAACCAAAAATCCCTCTAAGACTTCCAGTAAAGCAAAGATAGGAGGGGAGACAAGCTTATCTTTCAAGGTTTGAAAACTCTTCTCACACTCATCGGACCACATAAATTTTTCCTTCTTTTGGGTCAACTTAGTCATAGGGGAAGCAATAGAAAAAAAGCCATTCACAAATCTCTGGTAATAACCCACTAAACCTAGGAAACTCCTAATGTCCATTGGAGTCAATGGTTTAGGCCAATTTCTTATCACCTCTGTCTTCTTAGGATTCACCTTAATACCATATCCCGACACCACATGCCCTAGAAAAGCAACCTCTTTCAACCAAAACTCACATTTCTCATATTTTAGCATACAACCTCTCATCCCTCAAAATTTGCAACACCATCCTCAAGTGATTCATATGCTCTTTCTCACTATGGTAATAAATTAAGATATCATCAACAAAGACCACCACAAACATATCAAGGCAAGGATTAAAGATCCTATTCATGAGATCCATAAATATAGCTGGTGAATTTGTCAACTCAAAAGACATAACCACAAATTCAAAATGCCCATACCTAGTCCGAAAAGTCATTTTGGGAATGTCACACTCCCTTACCTTCACTTTGTGGTAACCAAACGAAAGATCAATCTAAGAAAAGTCACTAGCCCCTTGAAGTTGATCCAAAAGGTTATCAATCCCTGGTAGAGGATACTTGTTCTTTACAGTGACCCTATTAAGTTGCCGATAATCAATGAACATTCTAAGAGAACCATCCTTTTTCTTTATAAATAATATCGGTGCACCGAAGGTGACTTGCTAGGCCTTATGAAACCCTTTTCCAACAAGTCTTTTAATTGATTCTTCAACTCCTTCAACTCCACTGGGGCCATATAGTAAGGGGGAATAGAAATGGGTTGTGTATCAGGAAGGAGGTCTATACCAAAGCCTATTTCCCTTTTGGGAGAAACACCGAGAAGCTCATCAGGAAAGACATCAAGAAACTCATTAACCATCGAAACTAACTCAATGGAGGGGACTTTGGAATCTATATCCCTAACCCTCACAAGATGATAAAGACAACATTTAGAAATCAATTTTTGGGGTTTAACAAGAAATGAATCTACCCTTGACCACCACATTACTACTCTTCTATTCAAAGACAGGTTTATTAGGAAATTGGAATTTAACCCCACAAGTTCTACAATCAATAGAAGCATAATATGCATGCAACCAATCCATCCCAAGTATGACATCAAAATTCACTATATCTTATTTATCAAAATCAGAAGGCAAGACTTTATGCAATATGAACACGGGACAATTTCTATAAAATCTTCTAGTAACAATGGACTTACCAATGAGGATACACACTTCATAAGGTTCACAAAATAATTCGGGACTAACATAAAGCTTTTTGGAGAAAAAGGAGTAATAAAAGAAAGAGTGTCACCTAGGTCTATCAATAGTTACACATCAAAATCAAAAATACCTTTAACATACCTATGAGGCACCATGCCAAGTCTAGTGACCCCGAGAAGGGTATGGTTGATCATGTTGATGGTCATCCTCATAGTCTTTAGTAACCCATTGACAATGTCTGGGATCATTATCCTTTGCACCACACTTAAAAACATGATTCCTACTGGCCAAACAATCTCTCGGATAGTACTTTCCCCACTTGTGACATGGAGGAGGGGCTTGAATACCCACACCCTTACCCTTCCTTTGAGCATAATGATATTTAACAATCTTGTGGCCATCTTTCCATACCTAATGCATGCACCTGTATTCCATAGACATATGCCACCATATTTCCTCCCATATTTTGGGCACCTAGGACTGGTCACCCCACCATTGCCACCTTCACTTTGAACCCTTCTTCTCCCTTGCTTTGTGGCCACCGGGCAATCCCTCATCTTATACCCAACACTGCTACACTTGAAGCAATCCACAATTCCCACCAAGCACCTTTCTTGATGTTTCATGACACATCCTTGACAAGTGGCAAAAGGGGTCCTCTTCTTTGGGCACTTGGGCACCGGTAGTCAATTAGAAGATGAAGCACCCATAACTCAGCCTCTCATGGACTTTTTCTCCCCCCTCTTATCATTTGAGCTCTCGAGGGTGCCCACCGATTGGTTGAGTTGGGTGGTCATAACTTTTGCCAATATCCATAGAGCATTTCAAACCTTTGCATTGAAAATATCATTATTTTGAATAGCTTGAGACATGTTCTAAAACATAACATGTAATAATCAGGAATAAGCCTTAGAGGACTCATCTCTATTGCACGACATAGATCATGAAGAAGGGAAATATTTCCTAAAATGCCTCATAGCCTCCCATTCATAGTTGTGGCGCGCTTCACAACCATGAACAAGACTCTAATCGACGTGGTATGTTGTATTTTAAGGACCATTAACAACCTTGTTATTTGATGCCAAGTTTGTCAAGACTAAAGCCAATGGCCTAGACGTGACACGACAAATAAGAACCCGAAGGGACCCCAACAAGCCTCTTAGCATCTCATTCACACATCCTTGGCTGTAAAAGCAAAATAAACAACAATAAGAGATATGATAAAAAGGGAAGTGAGACTAAGAGAAGTATGATAAAAAGGGAAGTGAGACTAAAAGAAGTCTTGATATTCATAAAAACATAAAAGAGTCAAAATTATAGCCCAAGTACATCATAATATCAAATATACACCTCCACTTGGAATGGAGCAGGGGCCAAGTTACTTTTCGGGCTCACCCTGATAATAGCAAATATTCAACAAAGAGAAAGAGTCTCTACATAGCACGAAATAAATAGATGTTGTCCTTGGAGTTGAGAACTACCAAAGCTTGCTTCAAAGATTGAACTAGCCACATAGAGGAGGAGGATGATCAAATGGAGCTCCACTTCCTACATTGTGATATCATGTAGCCAGAAAGTATGCACTAGTACTTTTGAATATACTAAGTATGTGGGATGCAATGTAACAAAGACATATGCCAATATAATCAAAATCCATAAGATATAAGCAATAGATATAATGACAAGATGTCATGTATGATTAATACTTGAAGTAAACATGCTTGTAAACCATGCAACTTACATAATACATAACATATATGTGGGAAGAGACCCTAATCGACAAAGGTAAACCATACTTTAACTTATGAGAGCCCATCCCATTTTATATGAAGTAACCCTCCTTACGGGAACCCTCCCCATTTAGGAAAGGATTTCATGAAGAAATGTACTAAATGGATCCACTAGTAAAGTAAGGGTAATATATAATCCTATGTTGGAATATAGTTTGAGGAAAGGAATATGTACACTTGAAGATAGTCCATCCCACATCCAATCTATTGGTGCTAAGCCTAATCCCATGGAATAATTGAAATAAACATACTTTAACAATTTGTAAGAAACACAGAAACATGACATGAGTAGCTCTAAAACTTCTTTGACCTCTCGTGGTGAGCCTAACTTTAAAACATAAAAATAAATCATCATCAAACACTTGGCATGATGCAGACCAGACGTGAACACCACTCCAACACTAATTTACTACCCTAGCACATTGCAATTACGGCACGGATGACCACTCTAAATAAAAAATTAGCAAAAATTATTTTTTACTATGGGTCCTCTAAAATTTAGATTATACCTACTTCCCACTCAATTTTTCCCCTGATCGAGAATATGTAGTCCAATTTTCGATATCATGCATGGATTTTGAGATATATAGAAATTATGATTATGGGCATTCTGAGGCACATTTTTGGGGCATTTCTCTCTTCCCACACATGTATTATGTATTATGCAAGTAGAATGATTTACAAGCATATTTTACTTCCAATGCTGATCATGCATGCCATATTAAGGTTGTATCCATCTATTGCCTATGATTATGCATTTTTACTATATTGGCTTATGTCTTGTTGCATTGCATCCTGTATACTTAGTACATTTAAATATACTAACATATACTTTATGCCTATATAATATTACTATGTAGGATATCGAAGCTCCTCTTGATCATCCTTCACATAACTAGTGAGATATTTCGAAGATAAACTTTGGTGAGTCCTTAAGTTCGAGGAAACTGTCTACTTTCTCTTTCTATTTTAAGACTTCTTTATGTTGAACACTTGACATTATGAGGGTGAACCCAAAAAGTGTCTTGTTCTCGCTCCATTCCAAGTTAGCGGTTGTATGTTGGATATTATGATGTATTTATGCTATGAGTTTGATTTATTATGCCTTGATTATATTTCAAACATTTTCCTTAGTCTCGCTTCCCTTTTTATTTAAACCACTTGATGTTGTTTATTTTACTTTCGCAACTAAGGATGTGTGTGTATTACAAATAAGAGGCTTGCTTGGGTTATCTTCGAACTTCTCATTTGCCGTGTCATGTTTAGGCCCTAGAATTGGGTCGTGACAAGCTTGGTATCAGAGTGTTAGGTTGTTAATGGTCCTCGAAATCCAACATACCATATTAATTAGAGTCTTATTCATGATTGTGAAGTGCGCCACAACTATGAGTAAGAGGCTGTGAGGTGTGTTAAGAAATGTTTCCCTTCTTCATGATCTATGTCGTGCTATAGATGTTAAGATAAGGCTTTTTTCTCTAACGAATGCTACATTATCTTCTAGATCATGTCGATTCCAATAGAAAAACTAAGGAGAGCCTATTCACCTGAGAAGCAACCGGCCTCTCCCACTCCTCAAGAAGGAGGGGTGGCCCAAGATAAGTTTTGAGATGCTATCATGATGTTGGCCTATGCCATGACCAACCAATTGAACTAAGGGGCCCAAGATCCTCATGCTCTTACTCAGGTCTCAAGGGTGAGTGATTTTACTGGGATAAATCCATTAGAGTTCCGTGGGTCCAAGATGGATGAGGATCCCCGAGAGTTCATCGATGAGGTGTATAAGGTATTATCTATTATGGGTGTTAATTCAGAGGAAAAAATGGAATTGGCAGCCTACTAACTCAAAGGGGTGGCTTAAATTTGGTTTACTTAATGGAAGATGGAGAAGGGAAATGACAATGCTATTCATTGGGAATAGTTCAAAGCCGTATTTCTCAACCGATTCTTTCCTAGCGAGTTAAGGAAGGCTAAGATAATGAAGTTTATGAATCTTAAGCAAGGGTATATGAGTGTGAGGAGTATGCCCTCAAGTTCAATAAGCTCTCCAAGTATGCTCCATAATTGGTTGGCAAACCAAGATCAAGGATGAACAAGTTTATATTGGGTGTGTCTAACTTCCTTAATGAGGAGTGTCATACCATGCTAGTAGGGGATATGTACTTGTCTCGGTCTTGGCTCATGACATATGTCTAGCACCTTAAGGGGGAAAAGTTCAGAAAGAGAAGGAATAGTGAGTCCAAGAGGGCTTGAGTTGAAGGTGGGTTTTAAGGTTCTAAAGGTGGCTGGTTTTCTCAAGGCCACAAGTTCCAAGTCCAAGGGTTATCCAATGCTTCTAAGAAGAGATTTGCCAATGATAGGGTGCCCAAGTGCCAAATATGTGGGAAAAACCATGGTTCTCCGTGTTTGAAAAATTCTAATGCTTGCTTTAAATATGGTGGAATGGGTCACAAAGTTATTGGCTATCCTCATGCTTAACCCAAAGGTAGAGATGGTTGTCTTTAAGGCCAAGGATCTAATATGGGCCAAAGAGGAATGGAAGGTCATCAAAGGGGTGCTCTAAGGCAAAATAGATTTTATGCTCTTCGAGGGAGTCAAGGAGTTGATGAGGTGTCCAATGTCGTTATCGGTATATTAAAGGTTTTTGATTTTGTTGTGTATGCATTGATAGACCCGGGTGCTACTTTCTTTCATTAATCCTTTTGTTGCTAAAAATCTTTATGTATGTACCAAAATATTGTGTGAGCCTTATGAAGTGTCGACCTTCATTGGTTAGTCCATTATTGCTAGAAGAGTCTATAGAAATTCTCTCGTGTTAATATTGCATAAAGTCTTACCTTTCGATTTTGTTGAACTTGATATGGTAGATTTTGATGTTATTCTTAGGATGGATTGGTTGCATGCATATTATGACTCCATTAATTGTAGAACCCGTATGGTGAAATTCCAATTCCCAAATGAACTCGCCTTTTAGTGGAGAGTAGTAATGTGGTGGTCAAGAGTAGATTCATTTCTTGTCTTCAAGCCCAAAAGTTGATTTCTAAGGGTTGTCTCTATCATCTTGTGAGGGTTAGGGATGTAGAGTCTAAAGTCCTTCCTATTGAGTTCATTCCGATAGTTAATGAGTTTCTTGATGTCTTTACCAATAAGCTTCTCGGTGTTCGTCCTGAAAGAGAAATAGAATTTGGTATAGACCTTCTTCCCAAGAAACAACCTATCTCTATTCCCCCTTACCGTATGGCCTAGGCGGAATAGAAAGAGTTGAAGGACCAATTCAGGGATTTATTAGAGAAGGGTTTCATAAGGCCTAACAAGTCAACTTGGGGTGCACCGGTGTTATTTGTAAAGAAGAACAAGTATCCTCGACCAAGGATTAATGACCTTGTTGATCAACTTCAAGAGGCTAATCAGTTTTCTAGAATTGATCTTCGGTCTGGTTATCACCAAGTGAAAGTGAGGGAGTGTGACATTCCCAAAATGGCTTTTCAGACTAGGTATGGGAATTTTGAATTTGTGGTTATGTCTTTTGGGTTAACCAATGCACCGACTATATTTATGGATCTCATGAGTAGGGTCTTTAAACCCTACCTTGATATGTTTGTGGTGGTATTTATTGATGATATCTTGATTTATTCCCATAGTGAGGAAAAGCATGTGAATCACTTAAGGGTGGTGTTGCGAATCATAAGGGATGACAGGTTGTATGATATATATGAAAAATGTGAGTTTTGGTTGAAAACTGTTGCATTTTTAGGGCATGTGGTGTCGAGTGATGGCATTAAGTTGGATGCTAAGAAGACAGAGGTGATAAGAAATTGGCCTAGACCTTTAACTCCATCGAATAGTAGGAGTTTCTTGGGTTTGGCGGGTTATTAATGGAGGTTTGTAAATGTGTTTTCTTCTATTGCTTCCCTTATGACTAAGTTGACCCAAAAGAAGGCAAAGTTTGTTTAGAGCGATGAATGTGAAAAGAGTTTTCAAACTTGAAAGATAAACTTGTCTCCACTCTATTTTGGCCTTGCTGAAAGGGTTAGAGGGGTTTGTGGCTTATTGTGATGCTTCAAGAATAGGTTTGGGGTTTGTGTTGATGCAAAATGGTAAGATGATAGCATATGCCTCTAGACAACTTAAGGTGCATAAGAAACATTATCCCACTCATGATCTTGAATTGGCGGCCGTGGTGTTTGCTTTGAAAATTTGGTGTCATTACTTGTATAGGGTTCATGTTGATGTGTTTACCGATCATAAGAGTCTCCAATATGTGTTCACCCAAAAATATCTTAACTTGAGACAAAGAAGGTGGTTAGAGTTTCTTAAGGATTATGACATGAGTGTGCACCACCATCTTGGCAAAGCTAATGTTGTGACCGATGCTCTAAGTGGAGTGTCCGTGGGTAGCCTAGCTCATATTGATGTTGGTGACGAAGAGATGGTTTGAGAGGTTCATCAGTTGGCTAGATTGGGGGTTAAGTTGAATGAAGTTGAAAATGGTGGTGTGGTGGTTGTTGATGGTTCTAAGTCTTCTTTGATTGAGGAGGTGAAGTCGAAACAAGACCTTAATCTCGCTTTGCTAGAGTTGAAGGCCTTGGTAAAAGGTGGTAAAGTGGAGGTTTTCTCCCAAGGGGGAGATAGTACCCTTAGGTACCAAGGTATATTGTGTGTGCCTAATGTTGATAAGTTGAGGAAGTTGATTTTAGAGGAGGCTCGTAATTCATCCTACTCTATTCACCCCGGTTCTACAAGGATTTACAGGGACTTGAGAGAGGTGTATTGGTGGGGTGGTATGAAGAAAGATATTGCTAAGTTTGTATCCGGGTGTCACAATTTCCAACAAGTGAAAGCCAAACATCAAAGGCCGGGTGGCCTATTTGGAAGTGGGAAGACATCAGCATAGATTTTGTGGTTGTGTTGCCCAAGACTAGGAAACACTTTGACTTTATTTGGGTTGTGGTTGATAGAATGACAAAGTCGGCTCACTTCCTACCGGTTAAGACAACATATGGTGCTGAAGATTATGCCAAATTGTATGTTCATGAGTTGGTTAGATTTCATGGGTTGCCCTTGTCTATTAGTTTAGATCATGGTGCTCAATTCACTTCATATTTTTGGAGATCCTGTCAAAGGGATCTTGGTACGAAGATTAAGCTTAGCACGACATTTCATCCTCAAATGGATGGCCAAGCCGAGAGGACTATCCAAACTCTTGAGGATATGCTTAGGGCTTGTGTTTTGGAGTTTAAGGGTAGTTGGGATGAACATCTTCCACTTATTGAATTTGTTTACAATAATAGCTACCAGTCTAGCCTTTCTATGGCTCCCTTTGAAGCTCTTTATGGTACGCATTGTAGATTCCCAGTTGGATGGTTTTATGTGGGGGAGATGGATTTTTTAGGTCTGGATTTGGTTATGGAAGCTTTGGAGAAGGTGAGATTGATAAGGGAAAGTTTGAAGACGACTCAAAGTAGACAAAAGTCATATTCTGATGTGAGGAGGAGAGAGCTTGAGTTTAATGTTGGAGATTGGGTTTATTTGAAAGTCTCACTGTAATGACCTGGTCCAAGTCATGATAATGCGTATTATATCCCACATACAGGCAACCCAAATACCCAAGCCATAGGGTACCTATCCTAGCTCTCTAGACAAATCAAAGCCAACACAACAATATAAATAATCGAAGTCTACTCGGAACCTAGAAGTTAACTATACAGAGCTACTATAGACTCAAGATAAAATATACATATCTACGTACATAACAAGAATGACAACCTACAAATATAATACGAACTACATATATAAGGCCAGTTTCTGAATACAAAAGATGGCCGTCAAAATAGAAGGAGATTGTAGAATATCCAGAGCTGCTGATGCTTACTAATGTCTCCTGAATCACCTGCGAGTCCTCTAACTTAGCGACTGTGGCTAGTACCTGGACTTGCACCATGGGAAGATGCAAACCTGTAGGGGTGAGTACCTATACAGGCACCTAATAGGCATTATCGGCTGATCGACTGAAGTACTTTAGATATAGAAGTCTCAATATAGAGAATTACAGTAAATGTAGCAAATCTGAACTCTAATCATGGAGTAAACATGTCTGGAGAATCACCAAAGCTCAACTGAACTAACCCAAGTGGTGTGTAATGATATTAATTGATGAAACACGAGTAGGTCAAAACCACAATTGTCACCAAATTGAGACATAGTGTTGTACGCAGGTGCAAGGCCCTAATATCTATGCCTGTACACTGACTGGGCCACTAAAGGCCCAGAAAGTACACCCATACACAATATAACTAATAGAATCACCACTGAACTCACAAACCATCACGAAACCCAACTCTCATTATCAAATGATCCAAAGGTCAGCTGTATTTGAGTGTAAGGCCCTAGTGTCTAAGCCTGGACGCCCCCTGAGCCCCTATAAGCCCAAAGGGTACACCCACACATAATCAAGGTGTGTGGATCCACAGGTAACCAAGTAACCAGTATCACATGGGGCCTCGAACCCCTAATAGTCACACAGGGCCTCGAACCCCTAATAGTCACACGAGGCCTCGAACCTCCTTCCAGACCTAGCCTCTGGTCGGGGCAGTCAGCCAAGGCTAGATGGTCTGACAATATACATAACAGTGGGATGTATCCCTCCATGGGAGAAAGAATCCCCCTAACATAATCAATAGGGCCTCAAACCAAAGAATAATCAACTGGGCCTCAAACCTAGGAATAATCAATAGGGCCTTGAACCCAATAATAGTCAACTAGGGCTTGAACCTAGGAATAATCAATAGGGCCCAGAACCCAAGAATAGTCAGCTGGGCCCCAAAACCAGGAATAGTCAACTGGTGCTCAAACCTCTGAATCGGCATCCACCACCCGGCATCTCAGTCGTGGTCACCGAACTCGGACCACGAGGCACGATTCCCAGGTTTTAGATACTCAGACATGACCACTGGAGCTTGAATAGTGATCGAGAGCGTCATCTAGGCTTGAGGTATCGAAACATTCCCTCACTCAACTAATATGTCTGGATCCAGAACTCCAAAGTCATATCGTGCCTAGGGTGAGCATAGGTGATGATACTCACAACATATATATACCACATGATCCAGCCCACATATCCATATGTCACTAATCCTCAGCTAACACTAGCTAATCCCAGCCTCAAGTAAGGATAACAAATGTACAAGGACCAACAACTATATACAGAAGTATATAACTCATAGGCTAATATAGGGTCATGACACTAAAAGCCAACTACACTATAATCTAGTCAATCACAAGTACTTTGAGTAAATATGGATAATCACCCAAGTATCTACGAGGCCCTATGCAAAGTGTATCTAGGGCAGCATCGGCTGAAGCCTAGGCTAAGGCCCCGGGAGAAGAATAAGTCAGAGAATAAATAACAGGGTCCAAGACCTAGGGTATCAATAGGTATATCACAAGTATCCATAACAACCAAGTCCAGTAGAAGGCATATCTATACCAAACTAGTCCACAATATGACTGTATCATATGTATCTAGAACAAATCGACCCATTGGTATGCTAAAGTTAGGCCATAGTATGACGTGTAATCAATAGACAACATCATATCCAGCATATCATAGTAGCATTAGGCTACAAATTGCTACAGATAGGAGTTAAGCCATAATATATACCTGGTACAAGGCATTAGCCCCTATCCAACCTTTACTAGGCCTTATTGTAGCACTACAGTGCTAGAACTCAGCTACTATAGTGGTCATAGCTGATACAGTCCAGAACAACCATAAGTATCCAAAAATAACTGTAGTTACCCCATATGCTAAGTACAATGACTATCTTGGAAAACATGTGTTGACAACTCATGACAACAATGTTAAAATGCATAACAGAAAATATAACTAACAATTAGTCTCATGACATATATACATATCTTACTCAAGACTTTCAACTACAACAACTCCCAATATACATATATTTCAGCTCAGTCTAGAGGTAAGGAAAGCCTACCCTACCTGGAAGGTGAATTCATGTGCTTCAGAGCAGTCCACACGAGTTTTACCATGTCCAATCACCTCCAAATGTTGTTCAACTATTAATATATAAATCACAACATAAACACGACAATTTTGACTATAATATCTCGAGAAATGGGGAATAATAGGTCAATTGCGACTAAAACGGAGAAAGTGGGGCCCACGCTCAAAACACCAAACCAACCCCATAAAATAATCCTTATGTCACACTAAGTCTATATCCAAATATTCAGCTCAAAACGAGCCCCAAAATAATAAAAAATAGCCCAAAAACAAACCATTTCTTATTGCAATTTACATATATGTACAACAGCTTCTCGGCCAAATTTTTTAAAAATATAGTCAAACTAATAGAATCCAAATATACTACTATGTAGATCTCAAAATGTATTACAATGTAGATCCAAATTTCACTTAATTTCGATGAGAAATGATAGAGATATCATAGTTCGACTTTTTCCAGATGAATTCAACAAAAACAACAACTATATTAATATTTCTACACTAAATGGAGCTCAATCAATTAATTATGAAATTACTACGATGTGCACCTCCCAAAAACATACAGAATCGACCCAAATTTTACCAAAATCAAATTCAAAATGGATAAGAAATCACATGTCAAAGTTTTCGAAAACATACTCGATACACGCCAAAAAACAAGGATTTTCACCTCAAACAACATCCCAAAATCAATTTTCAACACCTCCACAATGTTCTTCTCAAAACATTACACAAGTTAGCCTTTTGAATCGCTAAAATCAGACTAAATATAACAAAGAAATCACTATTGAAAATTGTAGATGAAATTGTTCGCATTGTGTAAAATTTTTCTAGATAAATATGTCTATTTCCTTTTCTTTTTTTAGTTGTGCACTATTGTCATATAGTAGGCTCCTAGTGGCCTATGTCGCATGGTCTTTTATTTTTCAGCACTGCTCAAACTTAATTTTGATGCTCTGGCCTCATCTGAAGTCATAAAAATACAATCAATATATGAAATCTAATTAGAAATGGCATTCCAGACTCAATGATGTAGTCAAAATTCTCATAAGAGGTCATTTTATTCCAATATGGGTCACATTGGTCGAAGTTTATTGAAGGGGCCAAAATATATCGAGAAGCCTCAAAGACTAAATGAAAGGTCCTCCTAGACCAAACTCGATGTTCCAGATCCAATGGTGCGGTCAAAATTTCCATTTGGGGCATGTTTACCAAAAATGTCAACTATTGACCCAACTTAATTTGTAAAACTCGATATAATTGCATCAAACATGCTTCTAGACTAATTTGGTCATTCCGGAGCTGATGAAATTGTCAGAATTCTAATCCTAGTCCATTTACTAGTACTTTACCTAAAAATTCATTTTATGATCATAATCGACATTTAACTTGAGAAGCTATGTAATTGTCAAACGATTCACTTAATGACCGAACAATCAGTGTCAATAAGTCACAACCAGCCTGAGGTTGCTATACAAATTCTCAAACTAATGAAATATTTGCGGAACCACAAAAATGACCTGGAGGGTCATTATACTCACCCATGAAGGGTGTAGTTCAATTTGGCAAGAATGGTAAATTGAGCCCAAGTTTTGTAGGGCCTTATAGAAGTTTAATGAGAGTTGGTAAGGTTGCATACGAATTGGAGTTGCCTATGGAAATGAATATGGTTTGTCCAGTCTTTCATGTGGCTATGTTGAAGAGATGTATTGGTGACCCAAGTGCTATAGTGCCCTTAAAGGTTATGGTGTTGTAGAAGGTAATTCGACCTATGGTTATCTCTTATTATAGATTATAAGTATAAATTATGATGGGGTTTTATGAAATGTTGATTGAGTATGCATGACTATCTATTTCAAGCTTACTCTGTGGGTTGATTTTTCTATTAAAACTATGCATGTTTTGAGCTATGAAACTATGATCTATTATGAGCTTTTATGATGGATTTCAAGGTATCTTACATGAGGGTTTTACTATATGTTTGTGGGTTGATTTATATTGAGTTTTCTGATATTATTTCACTTTTAAATTTTTCAAGGTACTCGACATGAATGTTTTACTGCATATTGGTAGGTTATTTTGCATTAAGTGTACTCACTTTATTTCACTCTTGAATTGCATGATTTTGAACTAGCATCATGAACCCACCACTGTTTGATAAAATGTCTTGATTCTCAGGTTATTGATGATCTATGATTTACAAGTCAAGTGATTTCATGATGTTTACGGGCTTTCAAACATGTATCTAATTCATAAAATTATCTATGATTATGAAAGTATCAAGTTAAGCCCTATTTTCAAGATTTTTACCTCTTGCGAGCCATCCATGTTACTGCAAGGGTTCATCATTATTATTATTCTCATGTTTCATATTAGACTCACCATTAGAGGTCCTCATGTTTAAGATCTATTCATGTCATGTTTTGATGTTTCTTTCAAGTTATTAAAGTTATGATTATTTTAAGTATTCCATGGGATTAGGCTTAGCACCGATGGATTGGATGTCGGCGTGGACTATCTACAAGGGTCCATACTCCTTTCCTCAAACTATGTGCCAACATAGGATTATACTTTACCCTTACTATTCTAGTAGATCCATCTAGTGCACTTTATCATGAAATCCTTTTTGAAATGGGGTGGGTTCCTATAAGGAGGGTTATGTCATATGAAATGGGATGGGTTCCCGTAAGGTGAAGTATGGTTTATCTTGGCAAGTAGACCACCTCTTTACCGATGAGGGGTAATCATTGGGATTCCAAGTTATAGCTAGCTTGATCTTACCTTTGTCGGTTAGGGTCTCTTGCTACACATGTATTATGTATTTTGCAAGTTGAATAGTTTACAAATATGTGTTACTTCAAGCATTGATCATGCATGCCATATTGAGGTTGTATCTATCTATTGCCTATGATTATGCATTTTGACTATATTGGCTTATGTCTTGTTGCATTGCATCCTGCATACTTATTACATTAAAATATACTAACGTGTACTTTATGCCTATATGATATTACCATGTAGAGACCGTTGCTTCTTTTGATCATCCTCCACGTGGCTAGTGAGATACTTCTAAGATAAGCTTTGGCGAGTCCTTAAGTTTGAGGACACTATCTACTTTCTCTTGCTATTTTAAGACTTTTTTATGTTGAACACTAAACATTATGAGGGTGAGCCCGTAAAGTGTCTTCGTCCCCACTCCGTTCCAAGTTAGAGGTGTATGTTGGATATTATGATGTATTTATGTTATGAGCTTGACTCTTTATGCCTTGATTATATTCAAACATTTCCCTTAGTCTCGCTTACCTTTTTATTTAAACCGCTTGTTGTTGTTTATTTTACTTGTGCAACCAAGGATATGTGCATGTTACAAATAAGAGGCTTGCTTGGGTTGTCTTCGGACTTCTCATTCATCATGTCACATCTAGGCTATAGGCTTAGGTCATAATAGTAACAGACACTATGAGTCATAGAGACCTTTTGTAGAAGTCGCCGACCATTTTTCTATTAAATTTAGGACTTAATTATAAATAGTACTTTTACTTTATTGTACAAGACAGGATGTCATTATTCATTACTTTTAGGGTTTGTACTTGGAGAACCCAATACATGAGAGAGAAGATGGTGAGAATACACTTGTGGGTAAATTTGATCTTGAAGCTTTTGATTCTCACTCTTCTTGGATTTGCTTGATCTTAATTCAATTGGGTAATTGATTACTTATATTTTCTCAATTTATAATTTCTTCATCTACCTATAGAGTGAGTAGCTAAATCCACAACTAGGGTTGTAGGAACCATGAAGAACTGACTAAGTAAACCCGGGTAATTTACAATTCTTAGAATGGGTATATGCATGTATTAATCAATTCTCTTTGTTTTGCATATTTTCTAATGGTGGCAACATTAGAACCTGCCTGTTGTTACTGACTGGACTAAGGTAGTGATGAATAGGAAAAGAGATTGATTAACAAGATTCGATTGATGTGTTCTTGTCTAATCAATCACACTGGGGCAAGGGGAGGTTGTACTGGGAGTTATAGGTAATGGTTAGTATTGCATACTATGGAGATGGGCCAAGTTATATATTGAAGTTCACCTCTCTCCTTTGACCAAAGGGCTTGGTGAACTTAAATTACCATCCTGCATGCTATACACTAGACACTACGCTGGGTGAGTATGGGGACGATGACACGTAGTGCCCGCCTCACTTATGCTAAGTTTGTGTTATAATATCTGATGAGAGGTTATCCAGTCATACTAAGTTAGGGAATCATGGGAAACACGATACCCTAGTCGCTCCCTATTATTAATTGTCTCTTATGATAGTTAGTTTAGTTTAATTTCTTATTGATTCTTCCAACCCCCCTCGGGGAATTGAGTTGGTTATCTATTTGAATTGCTTATTGGTAAATTGATCTCAAGTCAACGTATTCCCTATGGGTTTGGTCTTAACTTTGGTTAGGTTTTATATCTTGACAACCACCAGTTTATCCTCTAAAAAAGATGTGTAACTTAGGCGACATCAAAGATTTTGGCGCAGTTGCCGGGGAATATGGCTAGACTTAGATTGATTCATTAAGTAATTTGAGTGTTAATCCTTAGTCCCCTTTATCTTACTTTTGTTGTTGTTTTTGTTTCTTTTTAGGGTATCCGATTAGTGTATCCCTAACACTCGGAGTCAAGGCAATCCCTTAACTCCATTTGATCCAGAGATCCACATGATTATAAGAAGAGTGGCCCTAAAAAAAGCTAACAACGCGGCCATTGCAGCTTTGAATCGGGGTAATAATGATGATGATAGAAATGAGAACTCACATCCTTTAAAGGATATTCCATAGCCTTAGAAGTTTAATGCTAAAGCTTTCCAGTGGAATTAGTACAGGTTAAACTCCATGGCTATGGATGTGATGGGGGCTATTGATCACGCCCAAATTACACCTCTCTGTAGAGGATAAAGCGGTCGTTGTGAAATATAAAGCCTCACCAAGGTTAGGGTCGAATCACACAGAGAATATGGAGACTCACAATGAATTCACAAAAATATGCAATTGGAGTGATTAACAACTCAATTCCCCGATGGGGGGAGAGGGGGGTTGAAATGTTCAACAAGAAAATAAACTAAACTAACACAATAGACAATCAATAATAGAGAGGAATTTGGGAATTGTGTTCTCCATGATTCATCAACTCATTATCCCTGGGTAACCCAATTCTCAACTAGAGTATAATATGTAGGATGGTAATTTAAGTTCACCAAGACCTTTGGTCAAAGATGAGAGGTGAATTTCACTATGTGACTTGGTCCATCTCCATAATGTGCAATACTAACCATTACCTTAGTCTCAATCAACCACAACTTGGTCTAGTTCAGTTTATTAGACGAGAACACATCATCGAATCCTGTTAATCAATCTCTTTTACTATTCATTACCACCTGGATTGGGAAGGTAACATTAGGCAAGTTCTAGTGTTGGTCTCCACTAGAAAACATGCAAAATAAAGAGAATTGATTAATACATGCAAATACCCATTCCAAGAATTGCGAATTATCTGGGTTTATTTGGTTAGATCTTCATGGTTCCCACAACCGCAAGTTGTGGATTTAGCTACTCATGCTATGGGTAGATGAAGAAATCATTAATTGAGAAGACATAATTAAATACTTACCAAATTGAATTGAAGAATAAGCAAATCCAAAATTAATTGAGAATCACAAGATTTGATGATCGAATTAATTCATATATATATTCTCCTCCAAAGTTGAAGTTTCTAAGTACAAAACCCTAAAAGTACTTTTTACTGACGTTCTCTACTGTACTCCCCTGAAAAATGACCTAAAAAGTACTATTTATAGTAATTATAATTAAGTCCTAAAAAATAGAAAAAATTGATCGGTGACTTTCTACGACAGGTCCTTACGACTCGTAAAGTGATTTACGAGTCATAATAGGGTCTCGTATTCAGCTTCTTGAATCTTGGACTTCATTGCCACAAATACACTTTACAAGTCATAGACTGACTTATGACTTATATTACACTCTCGTAGACTCCATCTTTATCAACTAGTCCTTTATTGGAATTCTTCACAAAACCTCTCTATACGACTCGTAGTGTGATTTATGACTCGTATAGCTGAATTTCAAATCTCATCTTTCACTGAAAATCTTCACGAAACCCACTCTATGACTCGTAGAATACTCTACAACTCATAAAGGGTCCTGTAAACCATCACAAACCAGAAATCTATTTCAATTTAGCCCTAAAGTCATGCCAACTTGATTTTCGGCAAACTAAACACCAGAAATATGTAAAACCATAAATGTCGCATTGAGAACACACAAAATCCTAAGTTTTAAGCATCAAATGTGCTGTATGTTGACAACACATCACCACCCTTAACTTAAAGTTGTTGATTGTCCTCAAGTGATGACTTAATCTATATAAACAATATAGCAACATCCATACCTCAATCCAATGACATATATCACATACAATTCAAACACTGGTACCCACACCAACTTTTCAAAACAAGATCAGATAGCTATTTAGCAAACCAAAACATACTAGTGCATTTCACAGCACAACTATGACAAGCAAGGGAATATCAATAGTCTACAATCACTGAACAAGTCAAATGCTAACACTGCAATGCAAGTGCCCTCACAAAAGAAGTCCCCCTTGTGACACTTAATGATAATGATTACAAATTTAGCTTTGGGATTATGTAAACACACTCACTCGCACAAAAGATGTTCATTCATAATGACTAACACCATAGGCTTTCCACTATATTCAGGACTCAGATTTTCAACTAACTAGACTAGGATCACTTTAGGACTTTCTAGACTTGTAACGTAGGCTCAGGGGGCTTTGGTATAACATTTTGGAAAAATAGTGACTAAAAACCATCCTAAAACTATGTTTTTCATCACTTTCACCTTACCAACTCTAATACTTTCATATTATCCTCCCTTTTTCCATATTTAAGCTTTTTCAGGTGTTTTCTTCTCATTTTCAGCTTTTGCCTCCTTCTTACATTTTCTTTTGCTTTTTATGCTCAATGTAAGACATTTTTTCCTCACACCTAGTACATGATTTTCTTCTTTTGAGATTAATTCCTAGCTCACCCCTTATTTTTGTGGTTTTACCCAACCATTAGCCACCCTTAACTTAGGCTTTTAGCCTGTATTAAAGTACATAATATCTATCCCCCGAAACAGGGCCACTTTTGGTAACCACCCTCAACTTAGGCTTTTTCCATCAATCAAGGTTTAGAATGGTCAAGGCCAAACCATGGCCAATTTCAAGGTTTTTCACAAGACAAGGTTAGGCTAATTAGGTGTTTTTGAAAGAATTGGTACATGTAAGACTCAAATATTTGGAACAAGTGATAAAACTCCATTTCGTTGGTCATAATTAGGCTAAAGTGGACAAATTGAAAGAACAAAGGCCTAAGATCCCTTCCTAATCCATTTAATCTACAATCTACTTAGAGTAACAGGGCAAATTCTTCATTAGCACAAAATGCATGAATCTAGCAAAATAATCTCATACTCACATGGCATTGCATACATTATCAACAAGAGACTCACAGATCATACTTCATGTCTCAATTACCCTCACTTATCAGAACAACTATTGCTAAACACCCGAACATGCATGGTTGTCATTTAACTACAAATCAAAATTTTTGGTGGGTACCAATTTTCAAACATAAAAACATGCTATATGCTATAAGTATTAGTACCATATGCTACACATATTATCTAAACATCCTAAATATGCCATTCAACAAAAATTCAATATCCACGAGGAAAAAGAACATAGGCAAGAAAATCTCGGGATCAAAATTTGGGATAGTTATAGACTATAAGCTATTCAAACTTCACTAAGGCCCATAACTACCCACACCTCACCTAATAAAAGAAAAATAGAATAAGTAAGGGACAAAAACATACCTCGGTGCCTAAGTGCTAGTCTGTTATACCTCGGTGCCTAAGTGCTAGTCTGTGGCTGAGTCTAGGCACACTCTCTTTATTGGGTAGTCTTCTCAGCTGTAGACTCTGTCTAGAGGGGCCAATACCCTTTAACTGATCATGCTTATGAGCTAGCCTCATCTCCTCCTCATGCCTCGATGTCCTGAAGGACAGCCTGAGATCATCCTCCTTATCCTCATTGTCCTCAAAAATTTTGCACGTACATTCTTCTCATCTGTCTCCGTATCCATGCAAGGTCTCTTCCTAAGGGAAGTCTGTGTAGGCTCTACAAAGGTAAATAAATCAAATAGCAGCGTCAGAGATGTAGTCTCCGATAGTATCACAGGTGCCGCAAGTAATGATTTCATGTCATCCATAAGATTCTCGATCTCTTGACGTACGACTAATAAATCTGAAGGTTGAGCATTAGCTAACCTCTTCTGAACCCACTCCTCAAAAGCATCCATGTAGGCATCCACTCTAGAAACACGCTCCTAAATAGTAGAGATAGTGAATGCCCGGCTCCGCTCCTCGGAGTCTGTAATAGCCTGCCAGACCCATGGCCTAACCTGCTGAATAAGCTGAGACAACTATGCATTAGCATATGATAACCGCTACTCCAAAGCCTAAATAAAAGTGGCGGACACATAGACCATGCCCGCTGTAGAAGGCTATGATGCAGTGGCCTTTGGTGTAGGAGCAACTATAGTAGGTTCCCTCTCAATATCGACTGGCTTGGGCTTTTGAGGTCTCCAGTCAGTAGTAGCAGCAACAGTAGTGGTAGTGGCAATCATCAAAGCCTCAGGTGGTGGCTGTGGGGAAAACACCTCTGGCATAAGAGGAGGTTGTGCCCGCTAAAGTACCATGGGGTTCTCATCAGCATTTATCAGGCTTGGCTCCAAAGTATGTTTGGCCTCAAATAGCTGGTCCAGCTAATGTAATATTTCTACTCACGACTCTATACAGAGTTTGTAGATCAAAATCAGAAATGGGATGGAGGTTGCCCTCTTTAGTGCTGACTCATATATTTTCTCTGCTATGAGTCGAGCCCAATCAATCTAAGAATATGGCCTTCATACCTTTGATGCACCACCGGTGAGCAGTAGCAGCCGGTGCTAATGAAAAAGATGGTGCAACAAAGGACTCATCATCTCCTCTATCCTTGGAGCCCTCCTCATAATTGGACTCCTTTGTGGATCTAGTCATCGGGGTATGCTACTCCTAGTCTCCTCATTACCTTCTCTTTAGACTAGGAAGGACTATTATCCTGAGCCTAAGTACGCATAGCTCTGGTTTGTGGTACATTAGCCTTAGGATTTAATGAGACATCATGCACCTCTAGTGACTCACTCGATTGAGGGGTCCGCTCATCATCAGTAGGCTCATCAATGAGCCTCCCCCTAAAGGCCTTAATCTTTGAGTGATTTCCTTTTGGAGCCATAACACCTGAAGATTAAAGATATATGGACAACAATTAGCCCTAACAATCAAGAAACAAAATACAAAAACTTAATTGAATGAATTGCAGAAAGGCTCTATGAGAGGCCCTTTACGAGTTGTAGTGAGAACTATGAGTTGTAAAGTGATCTCGTAGACCAGTACTTTAGAACAATAATGATCACTGGAAAATTGTACGAGCCCTAGGTATGAGTCATAAATTTGTTTACGAGTTATACACTATGTTCATATAAATTCCAGAGAGTAATTCAAAATAGGAAAGGATCTATGAGGCCTA
>DF360272.1:67439-77902 GCA_000787875.1 Solanum virginianum | reverse complement strand
AGAGTAATTCAGAATAGGAAAGGATCTATGAGGCCTATCTATGAGTCATAAAGTGATTTATGACTCGTAAAAGGTCTCATCTGATGAATAACCACTCACTAAGTGTTTGGAATTTCCCACGAGGGCTAATTATAACTTATAATCAATCAATGAGTCATAAAAGACTCTCACGAACAAGAAATCCCAAGTATATGATATTTATAAGTCCATCACATGGACCCCCAAAACATTTCAAACATTAATCCTACCAGTATCAAAGCAAGCATACAAGTACCCAATCATGATAAGCACATAATAACTAATACCCATGATGATTTCAATATAAGAACACCCCATTGAAAATAATTTAGCATCAATATCCTATTATTTCAACTATCTCATGTTCTTTCAAATAATCATGTACCTATGGTGTCACCCACCAATTTACAAGCAATAATCACTCAATAACATTCAAGCAAACTTGGAGAATAATTCAATAGGCACAACAATTGTCAATCCCGAAGCTAAATATACTTAATTTTTGGAATCCATTAAGTAATACAATTAAAGGTAACCCTAATTTCACATTCATAATTCACATTTACCAAAAACTTCATGCTTAAACTTCAAGCCCATCACACTTAACAGATCAAATAATGAAGAACAAAGAAAATTAAAGGTTAAGAGTAAAACAAGAACTTACCAATAATAGTAATGAACATGAAGAAGAAAGAAGGTGAAAATTCACAAAACCCTAGGTATAGCCAGAAAACTTGCTGAAAAAGGGAGTTTGATCATTGAAAATTGATCAAAAATTGAGGGGAAGGGAAAAATTGGGGTAATTTCGGTCAATTAAGTCAAAAGTGGGGTCAAAATAATTTAACCCCTCTTTTATACCTTTATCGAGTCAGTGGTTAAAATTACTGGGCTTGGGCCTATGATATCTTGATTACAAGTCGTAGAGGGATCTATGACTCATAAGTCCTGGTCTCATAGACCTCTAAATACTTTAAAAAATACAAAACTTACTAAGATCCACGAACCCCATTCACGACTTATGGATTGATCTACGAGTCTAAAAGTTAGCTCGTGGGTTAAGTACACACTGTTCATTCTTACTAGAAATCTCTATGAGATAGGGTTATGAGTCATAAAGTGTTATATGACTTATAAGCCCAGTCGTATAAACTGTACTTGATGCATTCCTAGCAAAATCTACTGCCTTAGTCTTTTACCCTCTTCGTAAAACTCACTTGCACCCTATATGCAACTAACCCCATGTTAAAAATAACAAGCAAAACACAATGACACAACTACCTAATAATCCAAAAATTGAATATAAACTCAAAACTAAGCTCAAACATAAAAAACATCCTTTGGTTGCCTCCTAAATAGTGCTGATTTATTGTCGTGGCATGACTTAGACAAATTGGTTACTTAGGCTTCACCAATTACCCAAACCTCACTTTTTAACTCATCGGGATGCTTCATAGACTAACTGATATAAAAGACAACTTCTTTGTCATTCACTTTAAGCCTGAGTTAACCAGTCTCCATTTCCACTAGAGCTTGTCTGGTGGCTTGAAATGGTATACCAAAGATGATTCAGATGTCAAAGTCAACCTCACAATCTAGAATCACAAAATCTATAAGGAATATAAATTTTTCAACCTTTACCAACAAATCATAAAGTATCCCCACAGGTTTCTTCACCATTCTATCCTCCATCAACAACTTTATGTTAGTTGGGGTAGGGGCTCCCAAACCAAGCTTCTTATATACTGCAAGAGGCTTCAAATTGATACTACCACCCAAATCACATAGTGCCCTTGCAAATACCACATCTCCTATAGTGTAAGGTATAGTTAATGCACCTAGGTCTTCATGCTTTTAAACCAAGGATTTAGTAGTTATAACACCATAATGTTGAAACTTTTGAAAAAGCTCCTGACTCACTGTGTGCTTTTTTGTAATCAAATCCTTCATATACTTTCCATAACCCAACATTTCTCCAAAGCTTCAATCAGAAGGATGTTGATGGATAGTTGCTTAAGCATAGAGAGAAAGAGCTTGAACTTGCATTCCTCCTCCCTCTTTTTGAGTCTTTGAAGGAAAGGGCGAGGAGGCCCTGGGATGGCTTATACTTCAATGGCTCGTTAGCTACCTCACTCACCCCATCTTTGACACAATCATCTCCTGTAACCACATCCATATATGTAAAATCTTCTTACAAACATCTTCTACCTTAATTAGCATAGGAGGATCAATGGTATTCTTTCCACCTGTAGTAGTAACCACCATACATTGCCCTTCATCCTTTGGAGTTTGAACTGTGTTGCTAGGGATTTTACCCTTTTGATGCTGATTCAACTGAGTTGAAACTTAACCAAATTATTACTTAAGCTATTTAATAGCTATATAATGCAACTCTTTATTTTGATTAATACTTGAAATATCAGATTTCATACCTCTTAGAGCTTCATCTTATGTCTCGGCCTTCTTTAAAAAATGATTAAACATCTTCTAAATTTTAGAGTTTCTTATTCCTGTGTCTTAGTTATGTGGTGGCACATATGGACCATTTCTGAAACCATCTCTTCTGTCCCAATCTACTTTAGGACCTCTGTTCCTATCATAATAACTACCTTGGTTGTCTCTATAAGCTCTATCTCTACCATAGTTATGACCTTGGTTTCCTTGAACTTGGTGCCAATAGTATTGATTGGACCCTTGGGCATTGGTTCGGAAACCCCTTGTCTGATTGTTCACAAAGCAAGCATCCTCCTCAAAATAAGGCTCCTTGTACATGGGTACACATGGTGGTTGGTAAACTACTGCATTTACTCTTTCCTGATTGTACTTGATCATAATATCCATGCTTGTGTGAAGTTGAGCAAGTTGTTGTACAATCTCCTCATTGATCTTGGATTGCTCTGAACCAACATTAATAGCACATGAACTCCTCATAGAAGCTCAATCCTATTATCCCTATACATAATTTGGCTTGACCACTAACTCCATACATTCGACAATCCTTGCAAAATGGTCGATCTAAATACATGCCCCCCCATAATGGTGTTAGCACAAGCTTGACGATTCTCATCAAGGCCATGGTAAAAGTTCTCCACCAAGGAATCATCAACTATCTTGTGGTTGGGGATGCTCCTCAAACACTTAGTAAACTGCTCCAAGGTAATGCTAATTGAAATCACCTGGAAGTTACTCAAAGTTGTTTATCTGATCCTTTAACTTGAGCTTCTTCAATCTAGGAAAGTACCTCTACAAAAAGGACTTCTGCACATCTACCCAACTTTTGATTGAACTCTATAAAAGCTCAGATAACCATAATGCAACATTCCCCATAATATATAAAGGGAAAACATGAAGTCCCACAACATCTATAGATAGATTTTGTGTTCCCATCACACTCTTACGAAAAAATATCACATTGTGTAGGTGGCTATGTGGATCCTTTGATGGTAGGCAAACAAATAACTGATGTGCTATCAAAATACAACACATTTGATGCCAAAACAAGAGATTTTATGAGTTCTTAAAGTGACTTATTTATGGTTTTTATGTGTTTTTGTGTTGTTATTACAGAAAAGGTAGGTTGGCATAATTTTGGGAGAAAATTACATATTTTGCTGTAGTGTAGGACATACGAGTCTTTCTACGAGTTGTATTTCAAGCTATGAGTCATAAGGTGATCTCGTAGCATGAAACAGTGAGTAACGATTAGAAATTTGCTAAGTGGATGTCAGCCGTACGAGGGCTCTCTATGAGTCGTAGGTCTTACTACGACTTGTATAGGTGGGTTCGTAGCAAGAAACAGAGAGGTAAAATTTTGGATCAAAAAATTGAAGGCCTAAACTATGAGAGGAATATATGAGTCCTAGTCTAAGCAATGGCTTGTACCAGTGGGTCTTATAAGTCAGGTCCGGAATGCAAAGTGCCTGATACGAGACCCCGATTATGACTCATAGGTCACCCTACGAGTTGTATCTGTGTGACGTTCCTGCTGCCAGCTATCTTTTCTTCTTAATTTTTAGGGTTAAATTGTAAATGCTATAAATTCTTTATGTTAGGGTTTATTTGAGGGGATTCTTAGACTTGAATCTTGTCAAAGATAAATTTTGAATATTCTCTCTTGAATATTTTTAGGGTTTTAGTGTAGATTCTTACTTTTTACTTTGAAGACCCACTTTTGGGGATTGCAAGTCTTTCATTGTACTCATTCTCTATCTATCAAAGCTTGTGGTTTGCAACTTATGGTGTTTTTTTATTTTTATTTGCTTGGGTAAAATTCTCAACTATGTCTTTTATTTGCATTATTGTTGATTTTGCCTTAGTCATGATTAGCTAAGCTCCCACAACTTGGGGTTGTGGGAACCATGTGTAGTTGATTTGAAATAACCTAGGGTTGGTGTATTTCTTTGGTTGGGGTTTTGCATTTATTATTTATTTTCCTTCGTTTTTATTGATGTTTGGTGGTGGTCAATACCAAATCCTGCCTACTATCACGATGTCCACCAAGGTTGTGATGAATAGGAAAAGGGAAGTAGATGATAGGATTCGATTGGTGTGTTCTCATCTAATCAACCAAACCTGACCAAATATGTTCTCATCTAATCAACCAGACCTGACCAAGGGGAGGTTGGCTGGGACAATGTGTAATGTTTAGTTGGCACACCATGGTTGCTGACCAAGTGCCATGGTGAAATTCGGTCTTCACCTTCACAAGAGGGCTAGAAGAATCTAAGTTACCATCCTGCATACGAATTCCTAATTAGAGTTATGTTGTCTAGGGTAATTGAGTCAACAAACCATGGGAAACACAATTCCCGAGTTGTCCCTAAATTTGAGTGTTTTCTCACATTGTTAGTATAGTGTTTACTTTTAGTTTTGTTCTTAAATCACAACCCCCTCCCCCCATTTAGAGATTTTAGTTATCGATACTTGAAATGATTGATAGTGAATTCTTGTCGTCAAGCCCTGTATTCCCTGTGGATTCGACCCTAACCTCTTGTTAGGTTAATTACTGCCAGTGACCGCTTTCTTATTGGAGCGTGAACATCAGTCAACCACCAAACAATAATCAAAAATAAGGGAAATAAACAATACATGCAAAACTCCAATCCAAAAAATGCATAAAGGCTAGGTTATTTCAAGTCAACTACTCATGGTTCCCACAACCCCAAGTTGTGGGTGTTTAGCAACTCATGGCTAAGGCAAAATCAACAATAATGAATGTAAAAGACATAGTTGAGAGGTTACCAAAAATAATGAACAACAAAACACCCTCAAGTTGGAAACCACAAGCTTTGATAAATGGAAGATGAGTACAATGTGATTTTTTAAACCCTCAAAATGGGTCTTTTGGAGTAGAGAGACTTATTCCTCAAGAGTGCCTTGCTGATGGGGAGTTCTTCATGGCAGCATGATCTAGAAACAAGAAAAAGCCCATCGTTAGTTAGTGGAAAACCTTATTCAACTCTAAGGCATGACATGAATAAGAACGAAGGGAAGACTTTCCTAAACTATCTCATAGCCTCTCACTCAAGATAGTGGCACGCTTTAGAAAAAGTGAGAAGTGAATTGAACTCCACCATCTGGTATGATGGAAAATGGAATCCCATGCAACCTCACTATCTCTCTGATATACAAGTAGGCATAGTCTTCAACACTGAGTGTAGTCTTAACCAGTAGAAAATGACCTAACTTTGTCATGTGGTCAATGATCACCCATATAGAGTCAAAATGTTTTTTTGTCTTTGGCAACCCAACTATGAAGTCTATGCTGATCTATTCCAGCTTCCAGGTAGGAATGTCAATGTCTTGTGCTAGGCTACCCAACCTTGTTGGCAATCAGCACACTTAGACATAAATTGAGCAATGTATTCTTCATTTCATTCCACCAATAAATCTCTCTTAAGTCTCTATACCTCTTGGTAGTACCAGGATGAATGGAATATGAAGAATTATGGGCCTCTTGCATGATCAAATCATTCAATTCACTCATTGGGCACATATTATCTCCCTTGATATTAGACTAAACCATGTCCCCCTTGTGAGAAAACTTTAATATTTCCATCTTTTACTAAGGTTTTCAACTCAACCAAGGTAGGATCAAGGTCTTACTTGGCGTTAACCTCACAAATCAAAAAAGATCCCGACCCATGAAGAATTATTGCACCACTACTTCCAAACTCCCTCAATTTCACTCCCAGTCTAGATAACCTATGAACATCGTTGACGAATTCCCTTTTTCTATCATTGTCAATATGGGACACACTATCCATAGAAATTATACTAAGGGCGCCAGCTACCACATTGGCTTTTGGGGATGGTACGTCACACTTATGTTATTATCCTTGAGTAGTTATAATCACCTTTGTTGCCTCAAGTTGAGATCTTTTTTGGTGAACATGCATTGAAGACTCTTGTGGTCAGTGAACACATCCACATGAACTCTATACAAGTAATGTCACCAAATCCTTAAGGCAAATACCACCGTTGCAAGCTTAAGATCATGAGTCGGGTAATTCTTCTCATGCACTTTTAACTGCCTTGAAGCATAGGCAATCACTTTACCATTTTGCATTAACACATAACCCAACCCAATCCTTGATGTATCACAATACACGATGAACCCATCATTCCCTTCTGGTAATATTAATATGGGGGATAAAGTCAACCGATGCTTTAAAGTCTAGAAACTACTCTCACATTTATTCGTCCACACAATAACCTTCTTTTGAGTTAGCTTAGTGAGTGGAGACAAGATAGTGGAGAAGTCTTGCATGAACCATCGATAGTAACTGGTTAGACCGAAGAAACTCTTTATGTCAGTAGGAGTCAAAGGCCTTTGCCAGTTGCTCACCGCTTTTGTCTTCTTATGATCAACTTTAATGCCCTCTCTAGATACCATATGCCCAAGGAAGGCAACCCTATCTAGCCAAAACTCATATTTATCAAATTTTGCATAGATCTTTTGTTCCATCAAGGTTTGCAGTACTACCCTCAAGTGCTCCATGTGCTCTTGCTCACCTCGAGAGTAAATAAGAATGTCATCAACAAACACCACACAAACTATCATGGTAAGGCTTGAACACCCTGTATATGAGGTTCATAAATATTGTCGGTGCATTAGTAAGGCCAAATGACATCACAAAAAATTAAAAATGACCATACCTAGTTCGGAATGCCATCTTAGGGATGTCACTCTCTCTCACCCTCAATTGGTGATAATCGAATCTCAAATCAATTTCAGAGAAATGAGCAGCCCCTTATAGTTGATCAAACAAATCATCTATCCTCGAGAGGGGATACTTATTCTTGATAGTAACCTTATTGAGTTATTGATAACCAATGCACATTAGAGCAACCCGTCCTTTCTTACAAATAGGGTTGGGGTACCCTATGGAGACCAACTACGTCTAATGAAACCCTTCTCCACAAATCCTTCAATTGTTCTATTAACTATAAGAAGGGATTGAGATAGGCTGAGTAACGAGTAAGAGATCTATACAAAAGTCTATACCTGGTAACTCATCTTGGAAGACATTAGAGAATTCACTTACAACAGGGACTGACTCAAGAGAAGGAACATTGGAAGAAACTTCTTTAACCCTTACCAAGTGGTAAATACACCCCTTGGAAATCATTTTATGGGCCTTTACAAAAGAAATGAACCAACCCCTACATGAAGAGTAGCTACGCTCCCATTCAAGAATTGTCTCACTAGGAAATTGGAATTTAACCCTATGAGTTCTACAGCTAATAGAGGCATAAGAAGCATGCAATCAATCCATCCCTAGAATCACATTGAAGTCTACCATTGAAAGCTCGACTAAGTCTAACAGAATCACTTTATGAAAGATAGAAATTTGGCAACCTCTATAAACTCTTTGAGCTAAGATAGAATTACCTACAAAGTTACTTACCTGATAAGGTTCGTGGAGGACTTCAGGACATGCATGAAGCCTATATGCAAAGAATGAGGTTACAAAATAAAAATTCACTCTCAAATCTAAAAGTGCATATGTATCATAATAAAAAAAAACTATTAATATATCGACAACCATATTCGGAGCTTCTTCGACCTCATGGTGACCATGAAGAGCGTAGAATCGATTAGTCCTTTGGGTGCCTTGAAGTGGACCCCTATGGTCTTTAGGCATTGTACCTCCACCCCTACAATACTTAGCATGGTGGTCGGGCTTCCTACAAGTGAAGCAAGCATTTGACCTAGCTAGGCGTTCTTCTTTGTGAGGCCTCCCATACTTAGGGTAATTTGGACTTGGGGGCTGGGAGCCACCCCCTTGTCTTCCCGGGGAGGAGTGTTGGTGGATACTTGCACATTTTTTGGCCACCTTAGAATTTGTGACCACCACCCTTTTGGTGAGAGTAGTTCCCACCTTTAACTCGAGTTCTCTTAGACTCCCTTTCCCTGTCACGAAGCTTTTCTTCTTCAATTTGCTCCACATACATCAACAAGTGGGAAATATCCATCTCCTTGATTAACATAGGCATCTTCCATTTCCTGGATACTAACTTGGAGACACCTAAAATAAACTTGCTTATGCGAGCCCTCAGATCTGTAACCATAAACGGGGCATACTTTGACAATTTGGTAAATTTGAGGGCATACTCCCTCATGCTCATGCTCTCTTGCTGAAAGTTGATGAATTCCTAGACCTTTGCCTCCCTAAGCTCAATAGGGAAGAATCGATCCAATAAGGCACATTTTAATTCCTCCCAACTTATAAGACCTGCTCCATGGCCTCTCTCATTGGCCCATTGCTCAAACTAAATCTTAGCCACTTCTTTGAGTTGGTAAACTCAACTTTCTCTTCGGAAAAAATGCCCATCAGTGCCAAAACTTGATAAGCTTTCTCAATAAACTCAATAGGGTTGAAATGACCCCAAAGAGTTCCCGAAAATATACCTCAAAAAAATCTTGTTTTCCATATATCTAAAGATCCATTGGGAATTTCAGAAATTCGACTTCATATTCTTGTTCAGGGGGTCCAAATTAGGGTGACAAGGGTCTAACCTCAAATTTAAAGCAAAGGAATTGAATTATGAAATTTTCACTTGGTGCAATTTGCAGAAGCGGTCTGCGACCTCTCCGCGATGCGGAGAGGTGTTTTTCTGGCACTTCCTTTCCTAGTTCGCCCAGATTTTTCTAAGTGTTGGACTAAGTCTTCCCAAACATATTTTCACCTATAATTAGCCTTATTTCACCCTCATATTACCTTACATGTGGGTCTTGTATATTGAGAAATTTACTATACAGTGATTTTAGTTCTTCAAAGTATGGCTATTTTAGCGTGTTTTGAGCTTCAAATCTTGGATCTAATGTTGGAATTGATGAGGGGTTTTGATGTGAATGTCTTGGGGGTGTTGCAAGGTGTTGAGTAAAGGTTTTACCACGGTTTTTGCTACATGCTTTTATCTCTAAATTGCATGCTCTTTTAAACCCACTACACACCCGCCAAGTGTTTGATAAAATGTCAGGTTATGGTTTCTTGAGGAATTGAAGGTTCAAAGCATGAGATATGATATGTATTATGTTTAAATTATGCAATAATCTTATATACATGATATATATATATATATGTTTTATATAATGTGTTGTATTAGACCATGTTCGGTCCGGGGGGCATAAGTGTCGGATGACCATGTGAGGGGTGAGTACCTTGTCACCAGGGTGTCTGGGTGTGAACGACATCTACCATGTGAGGGGTGTAGTACCTTGCCACTAGGGTTTCTGGGTGTGAACAGCATCAACCATGTGATAGGTGTAGTACCTTGCCATTAGGGTGTCCGGGTGCGAACGACATCAACCATGCGAGGGGTGTAATACCTTGCCACCAGGTGGTCTAGGTGTGAACAACATCTCCCATCCAAAGTTTGGATTCTAGCTTGGTCTCTTCTACACATATAGTGCATTGCATCCCACATACTTGGTACATTCAAACATACTAATGCATACTCTTGCCTACATGATATTACCATTAAGGAACCTATGCCCGGGTTGATCATCCTCTTCTTCCCCCGCGTGGCTACACGGTGCTTTTCCAAGTTGTTAGTGAGTCCTCCATTTCGGGCACTTCAATTTATGTCTTTCCCTATTATCTATGTTTTGAGATACTATCTTATGATACATTTGACTATGAGAGTGAGCCTGGTAGCTTATCCCCATTTTTTCTATGTTTTAGAGGTCTAGGTAGGACAAAGTGTATACTATATATAAGCTTGACTGTTGACTTTTGACTTTGATGATTATGCAAGTTTCTCCTTTAGTCCTATTACCCTTACTTTTATTTGTATATGTCTTTTGTATGCTTCCACAACTAAGGATGTGTGACGATATGCTAAGAGGCTTATTTGGGGTCCCTTCGGGTTGCCCATTCGCTGTGTCATGTCTAGGTCCTAGGCTTGGGTTGTGACAAACTTGGTATCAGAGCACTAGATTA
>DF360272.1:43758-63418 GCA_000787875.1 Solanum virginianum | reverse complement strand
GGATGACCATCTTCCATTGATTGAGTTTGCCTACAATAATAGCTATCACTCTATCATTGGTATGACTCCTTTTGAAGCTCTTTTGAGAGACGTTATAGATCACCGGTGGGTTGGTTTGAGGTTGGAGAGGTGACCTTATTGGGGCCAAATCTAGTTATGGATGCTCTTGAGAAGGTTAAGGTGATTAGGTAAAGGTTGAGGGTAGCCTAAAGTCATAAAAAATCCTATGCCGATGTGAGAAGAAGAGACCTAGAATTCCAAGTGGGTGATTGGGTTTATTTGAAGGTTTCTCCAATGAAAGGTATGGTTTGTTTTGGTAAGAAAGGGAAATTGAGTCCTAGGTATGTTGGTCCGTGTGAGGTGATAAAGAGTATTGGTAAGGTGGCTTATGAGTTGAGGTTGCCTAATGAGATGAATTTGGTTCATCCGGTATTCCATGTTTCTATGTTGAGATAGTGTGTTGGTGATCCTAATGTCATTGTACCTCTTGATGTTGTGGGTGTTGTTCAGGATAACTTGACTTATGAGGAGGTTTCAGTTCAGATCTTGGATAGGGAAGTAAAGAGATTGAGGAACAAAGAGGTGGCATCTGTTAAGGTCCTTTGAAGGAACCAACAAGTCGAGAGTGCTACTTAGGAGGCCAAAGCGGACATGCAAAAGTGGTACCCTTATCTCTTCTAGTCCACTCAAGCCTAAGGTACTAATTCTAAGTCCCCTATGTGACTTCAAGTCTTACATTTCAGCCCTATGTCATTTATGTGCTTTCATGTTTAAGTTGGCAATTTATGATGATTTTAGACTTATAATGGGATTTTGAAAGTGATGTTTTAAATGTAATGTTGCATTCATGTTGGGGCTGATTTGTTCATGATTATTCTTGTCTTGAATATCCCTTCTAATTCAGGGATGAACATTACCAAGGGGGAGATATTGAAACGACCCCAAAAAGTTTTCAAAAATATGCCTCAGAAGTGCCTGGAATTTTGTTTTTTGTATATCTAAACATCCGTTTGGAATTTTGGAAATCCGACATCATATTCTTGTTTAGGGAGTCCAAATTAGGGCGACAAGGGTCTAACCTCAAATTTAAAGCAAAGGAATCGCATTATGAAATACACACTTGGTGCAATTTCCAGAAGTGGTCCGCGACCTCTCCGCGATGCGTAGAGGTGTTTTTCCTGCACTCTCTTTTCCTAGTTCACCCAAATGTTTCTTAGTGTTGGACCTAAGTATTCCCAAATGTATTTTCACCTATACTTAGACTTATTTCACTTTCTTATCGAAATGGAGTACACCTTTCATTTGGAGACACCTTCAAATAGACCCAATCACCATCTCCGAACTCAAGTTCCCTTTCTCTCACATCAGAGTAGGACTTTTGTTAACTTTGGGCTGTTTGTAATTTCTCCCTTATGCTTTTACTTTTCTCTATAGAATTCTCACCAATTCCAATCCTATTAGTGCTATCTCAGTGACTTTGAGCTACCCGATGGATGACCTACATCGTCTACCATACAACGCTTAAAATATTTCCATCCCAATGCTTGCATGAAAGATATTGTTGTAGACAAACTTAATTAGTGGCAAGTGTTCATCCCAACACCCCTCAAACTCCAACACAAAAACTCTCAACATATCCTCCAACATTTGAATAGTCTTTTCGACTTGCTCGTCAGTTTATAAGATGAAACATTGTGCTAAACTTCACCCTAGTGCCAAGTTGGACAACCATGTGAGAGGTGAGTACCTTGCCACCAGGGTGTTCGGGTGTGAACGACATCAACCATGTGAGGGATATAGTACATTGCCACCAGGGTCTCTGGGTGTGAATGACATCAACTATGTGAGGGGTTTAGTACCTTGACACCAGGGTGTCCGAGTGTGAATGACATCAACGATGCAATGGGTGTAGTATCTTGCCACCAAGGTGTCCGGATGTGAACGACATCTCCTATCCAAAGTTGGGATTCTAGCTTGCTCTCTTCTACACATATGATATCTTATATAAGCATGATTTATCCTAGCATGTTTTACTTATGCATCAATCATATATGCCATATTGCTATACTATGCCTATTATTACTGGTCCCATCCATTTATGATGTAGATAGTATGCATATGGACAAACAACTTGATTGTAGTAGTATTTCCACTGCTTTCTAATGTTGCTTCATTATCAAAATTGGCCTTTACTCTCTTTTCCCTTACTTTCTTTCGACAAATGTTTTACTTAATGTCTATGAATGTTTAAGATGCTAGGGATTGCTCGGGTTAGGTGCCTTCGAGTATCTCATTCATTGTGGACGACTAGGCCCATAGGTCAGGTTGTTATATCAAGTCTTGCTCATAGGTGAAGTTCATGGTCTAAGTCTTGCTTCTAAGGAAGAATTATAGAGCATCTCATAAAAAGATATAATGTGATAGTGTCAAGCCTTGCTCGCGGGACTTAACTTGTTATTTGGAAGTCCTCAAACTAACAAGTGTTACCTCTAGGGCAATAATTATAGAGTATTGCATAAATCAAAACACAACATTATATTATCAAGTCTTGAATGTGGAGTGTAACGTGTTATTTTGTAGTCCTTAAGCTAAGAGCAAGAGTTATATATATGATAAATCAAGATATAATGTAGTAGTGTCAAGCCTTACCCATGGGGCGTAACTTGTGAAGTTTTTGGTCTATGTCTTGTTTCTAAGGCAAGAGCATTCAAGCATATTATAAGTCAAGACATAATGTAGTTGTCACGACCTAAGCCTATGGCCTAGCCATAACACAGTGAATGATATTTCTGGAGGAACCCCAAAACTAACCCTTGGCATACAATTAAGCATTCAAGGTAAACCAATGAGAAGTACATAAGTGGAAGCATAGATATGACATAACTCATAATCATAAAAAAGATCATAACATGAGAAAATACAAGTCTAAAACTGGAACAATACATAGGTCCAATAAATACCTCTAATTCGTGACATAAGATAAGAGCTCAGACTGACCCTGGCTCACCCTGAACATAAAGAAAGCTGACTCTAATGCATAACAAAGCATGAAAGATAAGATAATAGGCTCTGCCCATGAAGCTAGAGGACTCACCCTATCCGGATCCTCAAGATATTTGGATCTAGCCACATAGATGGATGATAGAATTACCTGCACTTGCATTGTGATATAATGCAACCATTAGAGTATCCATTAGTATGTTTGAATGTACTAAGTATGTGGGCATACAATATGAGAAATACATGATATAAACTACACTTGGAAAATCATAGGACAAGACACATTATGGAAAGGTGAAATAAAAAAGAGTCAACTATGAAACCATTATGATGCATGAATGCTCTGACATATAATCACATGAAGAGATACACCCATAATCAACACTTGAGATCGTATAAACCATCACATAGAGCCTTGGTACAACCCCTTCCTTATGGGGCCTTACCCATTTTGGAGAGTTCATTAGTATACCTTATGGGTGTTGCCCATTTCGAATACTTGCATGTGGGTCACCTTAAGGCTTTGCCTATTTTGAAGATTTACATTTGGATCACCTTACAGGCCTTGCCCATTCCGGAGACTTGTTCTTAAATGACCATACTAGTTTTTCCCATTTCAGAGACTTGTACTTGGATTACCTTACATGCCTTGCCCATTTCAAAGATTTGCTCTAGAATCACCTTACGGGCCTTGCCGATTTAAAAGACTCACATTTCAAATATCATCATAAGACATCATCAATTCATCACCATGCATATAAGAACTTTTAAGCCAAAATTTCATAATTCAATCATGCTTACATGCATAGGATAGCTTATACATAACTTGCACGTGATAGCGTATCACACTTACACTTGAATTCATATCACAAACACATTCATGAAGTCCATGTTCATGTAGAAGTCATGCTCAATTCATGTTCATATCTCTCAATTCAAGACCAATTTAAGCTCATAAACATAGACTCATACTCAATTCTTGCTTACATTGTAAGGGGTGGGAGCAAAGCATGGGTATGTGAAATTCAATCTTAAAGCATGATAATAGAATGAAAACAATCATAATCCATGAAGAAATAAACATTTCAATCTTGATCAAAACAACCCATGCATCATGAATGCTTAGTTCATAAATCATGTAAGTTCAATTCTCATGAAAACCATATAAAATAATTGGAGTAAGGCTAGGTTCATGCTTAAATCAACATTTAAATCCCACCCATATCATAATTTCAACAATTTAAAGTCAAAACATGAAAATCATGCTTGTATCATAGTTAAAGTTCATGAAAAATTGAAAAAGAGATTTGGACTCCAAGGTTGAATTGAAACCAAGGATCAATCCAACATACCTTACTTAGATTAAGAGGTTTGAGATGAGTTTAGCTTGAGCTTGAAACTCCACTTGATATCCTCGCTTGAATCTTGAGTTCTAGACTTGGAGAGTGATTTTTAGGAGCTTGATTATAGAAACTAAGTGCTAGGCTTGAAATAAAGTGTTATGTAATACATAGGGGTTGATTTAGGAGGATATTAGAGTTATAGAAGGTCCAAAATATACTTAGAGTTGGGGGAAAATACCAAAGAGACCTTAATAAAATAAGCCTTAAAAGTTGATCAGGAAAGCACACAGATGGCTTTATTGGCAGTGAACTTTTCACGGTCTGTGAAAGCTTCCCGTGAAAGTGACCCTACACTAACAGGTTTTACAATAATGGGGGTAGCTTCTTGCTGCAAACTCGGAATTGGGTGAAATTGGATGCGTTGGAAAGCTAATTCAAATAGTTTTAATTTGGAAGGTCATAAGCCACCTAATTATTTTTGTGTAAGGAGATATGATTATTTAAAGTTGACCTTTAATGAAATGAGGTTGAAAAACTGAACCAGACACTTTCAGGAAAGGTTTTCACGATCCATGAGAGTACTCTTCATTGGCCGTGAAACCATCTGCGAAACTAACCCAAGTTACGAAACGAGATTATCTAAGTCCCGTGGTCCTTTCACGAACCACACCACGGTCCGTGGTAAGGCTCATGAACCTTGGTAGTGCTCATAGTGGCACACTTGGGCATGGCAGCCTCCGAGCAACTAGGAAAATAGCTAAGACCACTTTCACGGCTAGTGGACCCTTTCACGGCTCATGAAAGGCTCCCTGAAAGGGTGCCTTAGCCAAAAAAATCCAAGAAATCTTTTTTTTTTTTTTACTTGCTAAGGCCTTCCAAAGTCTAGGTCCTTACAATAGCAGTGTCAAGTCTTGCTCTTGGGGTTTGACTTGTTATTTCGAAGTCCTAGGAATAACAAGTCTTACCTCTAGGGAAATTGTTATTGAGTATCTCATAAATCAAAACACATGTGATATTGTCAAGTCTTGCTCATGAGGCTTAACTTGTTGTTTGGAAATCTTTGGGCGAAGAGGCAAGAGTTATAGATACGATAAATCAAGACAAAAATGTAGTAGTGTCAAAACTTGCCCATGGGACGTAACTTGTGAAGTTCTTGGTCTATGTCTTGCATATAAGGCAAGAGGTATAAAGCATAATGTGGTAGTGTCAAATCTTGCCCATAGGGCTTAATTTGTTGTTTGGAAGTCCCTGTACTAACAAGTCTTACCTCTAGAAAAATAGTTATAGACTATTGTATAAATCAAAATACAATGCCTATGGGCTTAACTTGTTGTTTTGAAGTCACTAAGCTAAAAGGCAAGAGTTATATATGATAAATCAAGACACAATGTAGTAGTGTCAAGTCTTTGCCTATGGAGCATAACTTGTGAAGTTCTAGGTCTAGGTCTAGATCTTGCCTCTAAGGTAAAAGTTATAGAGTATCTCATAAATTAAAACACAAAAAAAACTGTGTCAACTCTATGGGACGTAACTTGTTCTTTGAAAGTTTTTAGACTAAGTGTTACCTCTAAAGCTAGAGTTATAGAGTATTTTGTGAAATTTCAAACTATATATATTTAAAATAATAAATATGAAGAAAAATTTACTTAAACCTTGGCACTTGAATCTAGGAATCATTTTATTTAAAAGAAATACAAAATATATAAAATAAATATTATTTTTAGTTCCATAATTAAAAAGATGAAAGGACAACAAAAGAAAAAAAAATAGAAAGAAAGAAAAAAATAGAAGAAAAGAACACAATAAAAAAGAAACAAGGATGAAAAATAAAATGCATAATTAGAAATGAAAGAAGAAAAAAAGAAGGAAAAGAAAAAAAAACATAAGAAAAAAAGTGAGAAAATGAGGGAAAAGAAAAAGAGAAGAAAAAAAAGTTTTTTAGTTCCATTAAGAGCTTGTTTGGGTGGTGGTTTTTGGTGGTATGGCATGGTATGGTTAGCAAGAGAATTACTTTTATTTTGATTATTTCATTAATTATATGATATGTATAGTTTGGTTTCATGATTTTGTAACCGTAAAAAATCTCACTTTTTGAAACCACCAATTTGGTGGTATTCATTGACTCTCTTATTTTTTTCTAATAATACCTTTAAATTTAAATAATTTTAATTTATCGTTTATTCTTTATTTTACCCTAATGTATCTGTTGCTTTTATATTACTTATTTTCCTCCGCATCAACTTTTGAAACTTCTCTTCCACTTCCCTTCTTTTCTTTCAAGCTTTAATCTATGTTTTGAGGTTCATTTTTTTTTTAAAGTTCTTACTTTTTTTTATTTCCTTGTGTTGTTTATATGAATTGCAGATATATTAGCTTGTATGTTTCTTTACTTGATTCTATGTATTTATTTTTAAAAAAAAATTAATTAAAATATTGATAAATTTAATATTTATAATAATTAAAGATATTTTTATAAATTACGATACAGTACTATATAATCAAATTAAACAACAAATTATTATTAAACAGTAGCAACACATATTGTCTATCCGAACATTGTACAACTATACAATACCATACCATACAGTACCATACATTATGAAACCATGGCAAACTACCATAAAATAGAGGGTAAGTTATCAAAATACAAGTTTTCTTTATTTTGTTGTGTTTGAAGGGCAATTTTGTCCCAAAACAAATCATTAAATGGATAAAGAACATTTTTGAAAGACTTTTCTTCTGAAAGAGAAAATATTAAGACCAACTCTTATAAGAGGCATTTATGAACTTAACCCTTGATTTTGTCTGATTGTTTTAAACTAATAAATTTAAGTTCAAACTACTGTAAGAGCATTTACGACAGATATTCTTGGAAAAATTACTTAAGTAGATCCATTTTAATAAATAATTACTAATTTTAACGATACTTTTTATTTATTACCATTTATAGTAATGTATAGCAATATTATGATAAACTTGCACTTGTATTTAAAGTGCATCATGCATTAAATATAAATATATTATAACTATTTAGTAAAAATAATTTTTTATTGTTATAAATAATAAATATTTTCTTAAACGTAAGTTTCCCTATATTCTTTCCATCACAAGCACCTGGCAAACATCTCTGCCGAACGACCCCAAAAAAAAATCTGAGGACTTTCACTGCTCGGAGAACTATTGAAAGCGGACAACACGATGAAACAACAAAATCCTTCATTCAGACCAAGCGAATATTTCATTCTCCAGAAACAATTTGTTTGACAGCTATATCTAATAATGTCGACGGTGCAGGTCACTTAGAAAATTACAAACACTTGATACTCTGTAAATTGTTTGAAAATGCTACACTCCTTCCAAGAATGGAACTTAAATTGCAATGTAGTTATTCTTCCATAGCATCTCCACCTTCAATTACCTCTACCATCTCTCTCAATGGTATAATCTTTGTAAGAAGAACTTCTGTAACCACAATTCAATAACCACATTAGTAAAGCCGAGGCTGAATGCTAGCATTTTTCAGACACTGACTTGTATATTTTAACAAGGTATTCGTCATTTATAATATTGGGCATTGACAAGTATGAGAATACTAACCAGTCTTTTTAGGGAATGAGTAACCCTTCTGCGGATAGGTCCGGGGATTAGGCGACATATGATTCCTTAAGTACTCAGTGTGACCCTAACAAATCAGCATAGGAGTTGAAATACTAGCAAAATAGAATATGGATTTATGTATGATAAGATGAAAAAATTGTCATTGATTGCTAAAAGGAGATTAGACCTTTGTTATCACACAGATATCAACATTGCTTCCACTACCAAGATCATTGAACACCCCAGACAATATGGCCTCCGCTACTAGCTTTATCCCTTCATCTTTCTGCACCAAAATTCCATCTCAACATTTTAATAATTTACAATGTGGAATGGAGGCCACATTCAGTGGACAAAACACAGCTGCAGCAAATGAACTTACACTTAATCCTTCCTGGTATTTTGACTCAAAAATAGCCATAGCTGCAAGGGAACCAGAGCCCATTGTAGCATATGGCAGAGTATCAGTTGATCCATGTGGATAAATCTGAGAAGAGGCCATCAACCAGCAACATTTCAGGATTTTAACAATGGAAAAAATAAGAATATACTAAGGTGAATCAAACAAGACCACTCACAGTATGCAGATGTGGCCCTGTGACATCAACCCCACCAAGGACCAAAGCAGCTGAGACGTGCCCCTGGTAGCTGGTTAAGAGAGCATAGTTAAGCCTCTGTGTTAGCAATTTCATTGCAGATAGAGATGTTATTCTACATAAAAATATATGTTTCACCTGAAAAGATGAGACTTCAAAAGAGTGAGAGCTGTCACAACCCTGGATTCACGACCAGTGTGATACCTGTGAAGCTTCAGTTGGGAACTGACCATGTCTACAAAGTAGCAGTTGCTACTTAAGATATGAGAGAGCGAGAAAGAGTAGGATTTGAAACTTGAAAGAGATGTTGTTATTGCGAACGAAAATAAATGAATAGCAAACTCAAATTACCAGTTACTGCCTCAGTATCAGCAGCTGTTCCTGCTCCACAGCAATATATGTTAGGGGCCATGTAATGAATCTTCTCACAGTTCTTATCAGCAACAATCGGTCCTTCAGTGGCTCGTGTGTCTGCTCCAAGAATGACACCATCCTGGAAAACAAAAAATATTCTTAAGCTGTTACATAAGAATCACTTGCAAAGTTTGCAGGTAAAACATGCACCAATCATGGATACTCCTAAAGGCCACATTTTCCTCACAAAAGATCTAAATATGTGTATTACACATAGCTTCCTGAGTCTGCTGATCTCTTGTGCAACATCCCATAGATAAACAATCAGACAGTCATTCATTAAAGCTACATCCCCGTTAAAAAAAAATGAAGATGCAGGTGTATTTAAGATACACTGAAGAGGAGAAAAGAAAGAAAACCATGTAAGAATGGCCAAGACTTTTTGACAAATACCACTCAGCAATGCAGTTAGCTGTGTATATGATCTTAATTTCTTTATGGAAGATAGCCTCAAGCTAATACATGTTGCCTCTATCACTAAAGACTGAGGGCGGTGGCTTTATTGTGGTTGTAATTGCAAAGTGATGCTACCAGTTTTGGAGGATTCTTGTTCCCATGGCTGAGAAGTCCCACACCCTTCTTTACTCATCTCTTAATATGTAAAAGCACACTTCACTTGATGATAAGGTAAGTTCTAGAATTGGTGAACAGCCCAATCCTTTCTTTTCTTGAAGTTTAGTATGGAGTGGAGGTACTTCTGCCCCAAATTCATACTAAACTCAACGCTTGGCAGGGAGATTAGAAGGTCTTTGCAAGTATATCTATCCCTCTTATTTTTGTCAAGCTACTCATAAAATATTCCAATTGAAAAGAATAATAGTGGAACAAAGTTAACAAGGCAAAGTACACTAGTTATAACATTAGCTACAAACAGACTTGAGTGAAAAGGAAGAAAACTACTCCGGAATCCTTAGCAAAAACTATGGTGCCTAAAGTTTATTTTTTTTGAGGAACGGGTAACAGTATATTCATATAATTCCATCATCCACACAAAGATAAGGGTGATCACTTACATCACATAGGATAAAAAACATAAGGCCATATGAACTAGTCCCTGGAGCTTTACAATTTCCTGCAGCTATTTTACAGTGTAGAAATAGATGGCTATTTATTTCAGCATCCTGGTATAGTTGAAACAATATCTTTATGTATTTCTAGTAGACTAAAAACAGAAAACTCTAAAGCAATTCAACTTAATCCTCTGAACTGAACTGTTAGCGTCTCCAAAACATTTGGAATTTCTCTTTCCAGATTGTCCACCAAATGCAAGTTGGGACAATCCTCCATCCATCTTTTGTATGTCAATCCTACACCTGCTTCTTACCTGCTGAGCAAGACCTCAGTAATCTTCCTGGGCATTGTCCAAACAATACCTCTAAGACTAATGACGATCTTCCGTAGCATGTCGATCCTACAGTTTAGGAAAATATAGCTGACTGTCTCAGCTTCTTTGGCACGCAGTAGCACTTTGAGCAAAGGTAGATTTTTCTCTTTCTAAATGAATCAGCACCACTTCCCTGGCTAACAACCAACTAAAACATGCTACCTTGTAGGGTATTTTAACTTTCCAGATGTTCTTCTATGGCCAGTCGTCCACTTGCTGCATGTCTCTGCTAAGAAGCTTATATCTTGAGCAAACCCAGAAACTCCCACGACCGTGTACTTGCCACCAAGCTTATAATATCTCTCCTGTGTGCCTTTAAATTCTTCCTATGTTCTAACCACTCTACTAATGTATCCACTTCACAATCATTTAGATTTCTTCTGAGCTGAAAGTTTCATCCCTGCGTTAACCATGCTCCATCTACTGTTTTCTCTTCCTGTAGATCCAGGGAATAAATGTTTAGAACGAAATCCTCTTAACAAGCATTGGCAAGACATTTGTCCGTCCAAAAAGATATATTGCAGCCATTAAATACCCTGATAGTGGTGTGAGCCTTCATTGGAGGCCAATTTGTTCTTATGGAACTCCATAAACTCACACCATAAGGTAAATTTACTTCCTTTGTTATCTGGAATATATTTAGCTCTTATTATGTCTAATTGGTAAGCTTCAGAATCCTGGGAGTATCTCCACAGCCATTTCAGTTTGATAGCATAACTTTGCCATTTTAAATTCCTGATGCCTAGCCGACCCTGTTTCTTCCCGTGCATCACCTTGCACCATTTAACTAAATGGAACCCTTTTTTCCTCCTTATTTCCATTCCACGGGAAATCCCTCCTAAATCCTATCAATCCTCTGAATAAACCCATCTGGAATGGGGAATAGAAACATCATATAAACTGGCATAAAATCAAGCACTGAATTGATAAAAAGGTACCCACCCAAGAATAAGTGTTAGGCCTTCTACTTTGCCAGTTTCTTTCCACGCTTCTCAATTACTAATTCCTAAATCTCTTTGGATTTTGATTTGGTTCCCACAGGCATTCCTAGGTATGTAGTTGGCAGTGTACCTAGTTCTCCTCCCAAAACCTGAGGCAGAATTTCCATATTACGTATTGTGTTGAGAGGATGCAAATGACTCTTTCTCCCGTTGATAGCCTTGACATGCCCTCAAATAGAACCAAAATGGTCCCAAGTACTTTGAGTTGGTCCTTCTGCATCAAACAAATTTACTGTGCCATTGACATATTGGAAGTCTGCAACTCCTTTGCTAATCTCTGAACTGCTGACCATTTCAAATCCTGAGTCTTCCGGTTGCTTTAACAATTTTTATCATATTATTTGGTCCTTCCATGGCTAGAATGGAATGAAAAGAATAGAAGACAGAGTGTCACCTTGTCTTAAACCTCTCTAAAAAAGGGCTAGCCTGGTGCACTTAAGCTCCAGCTATGCACAGGACCCGGGGAAGGGCGCCCAACCACAAGGATCTATTATACGCAATCTTACCTTGCAGTTTTGCAAAAGGCTGTTCCGAGGCTTGAACCATGACCTCTTGGTCACATGACAGCATCTTTACCGTGTCTTAAACCTCTCTATGAACAGAAACAAGCTTCCAGTCGTCCATTAACTAAGACTAAGAATTTCACCGTTGACATACAATATCTAACCCATTTGATGCATTTCTCCCCAAAACCCATACATGTTAAACCTTGAGGAAACATTTCCAATTAACATGGTCATACGCTTTCCTAATGTTTACTTTACACAAGATCCCTGGCTTCCCCTATTTTTGATTCTGGTATCTACTGCTTCATTAGCAATCAACATTGCATCCATTATTTGTCTCTAAAAGCCATTTGTTGGAAGTCCATCAACTAACCAATCAATTTTTTCAACCTTTATGTCAACACCTTGAACAAAATCTTACACACACTGCCTATCAAACTTATGGGTCTGAACTCTTTTAATTCCTTTGCTCCTTTCTTTTTTGGTATTAAGGCTATGTAGGTGGCATTGTAGCCCTTCTCAAAAATCCATTTGTATGGAATTCCTGCAACGTATCCATGATGTCTTGTTCCACAACTTCCCAGCATTTGATTGAATAAACATGGTGAAACCATCAGAACCAGTGGCCTAATCCATGGCACACATTTTCAACATTCAAAAACCTCTCTCTAATGAAAATTCTGACTCCTTTGCCTCTTTAGAAATGGTTGGGTTAATAACTAGGTTGTAGGAAGGTCTCAAATTTTCTGTTTTTGCGTACAATATCTGGTAGAAATCAGTAATTTCCTTGATTATGGTAGGCTTTTCTGCAATTTCCCCTTGAATCTTCAGTGGACTGATGTGCCCACTTTATCTCTTTTCTTTAGCCACAGAACTCTAGATCTTTGCCTCTATGTTCTTCGTATTCCATCAAAAGACACCTTTTGTGCTGATTCTTCTTTAGTGAGAGCTCTGGTTTGTTGGATGAGTCAAAACAAGCAGGATGATTAAAAATCCAAATATTTTGTATGCCCAGATTTCCTTTGGTTGCTCCTGCTCTAGTCCTTTAATTTTGCATTATGGGCTTTGAGTTTGCAAGCAAGAATATAGTCAGGTTTCACAGTGAATGCAAAAGATGTCCACCGGCCCTTGGTTCCGTCATAAAATCTTCAATATCCAGCCACCAATTTTCAAACTCAAAATAAGATTTATTGTACTCTCAGATACCACATTGCAGAGAAATTGAGCAATGATCACAACATGGTCTTTAAAGTATGCTTTGTTTGACATTCCTGAATTTGTCATCCCATTCTTTGGAGAAAAGAATTTTGTCTATTCTTGAGGCAATTCCATAATTATCTCACTCGAACCATGTGTATGGACCATTTGGAAGATCTACCAAGGCCAGATCTTCAATACAATCTGAAAACTCCTCCAGTATCGAAATTTTTCTTGTGCAATTTGATTTTTTGGAGGGGTATCCTGTGATTTTAAAATCCCCTCAAACTACCCAAGGACCCTCCATTCACCCCCTAATTTCTACCATCTCCTCCCACATGATTCTCCTTGCATATCTACAATTCAGTGCATACACACCAGTTATGTGACACTCAAATCTAGTAAAAGTGCCACAACCTTGCAAGTGACGAGTATATGCACCAATCTCCAAACTTCCCCTCTCCACACCCTACTGTCCCATAACATTATATTATGCCTCAAGAGCCTCTAGCTTTTAAGGCAGACAAATCACACCTATCTCCCTCCTCAAATCACCTTAACAATATTCCTCCGTTTCCCTTCTGATTTTGTTTCTTGAAGACGAATGATATCTGCCTTCCAGTTGTGTATTAAACTGCTGACCCTCCTTTTATCTCTATGTTGAACGCCCTCACATTCCAAGAAATCATACTTATCCTCATTAAGAACAATTTCCACCCTTTCCCCTACTCCTCTTCCCATCACTTTTGAATTAACATCAAAATTTGAGACTCTTGAGTTCATCAGTTGCTTTATATCATGGACTTTTGGCAAGTACCCCCAAGGTCATATTCCTAGCATGTTGACAGCTACCAATTTGAATTAGCATTTCCAAGGTTTCTCACTTGTGCTCTTGGAAGTCAACCCCCAAAAATTTTCCCAATTTGAACAATTTTTTAAAAGGTTTTGCATCTACCACCACCCAATCTATAAAATCTGCACCTTCAATCATAGCCAACGACTCATGTTGGTTTTTTTCTGATTTTTCCCCCTTCAATGGATTCCCCAATTGTTGCAATTACCATGTCATTTAATTGTCTCTTTTCCGTGAGTTCCCACTGGATCTTCTTTGCAGATTTTTTTCAAGGAGTATCTGGAGTTGCATCTGTAACTTCTTTGTCGCTTGCTGTTGGAGCGTAAAATTTTAGATGACCATTGTTTTCACTGGATTCTTCAGCTACTGGATCAAAAAAAATCCAAAAGACTCCGGCTCATTTAAGTGACTAAAAATCACGTGAGATGCTCTGTATGGCCCAATTTTAAGATCAACTGCTTTAGTCTATTAGTATGGCGCAATTCTTTTTTGAATAAAAAAATCTACAGCAGCCTCCACCTCCCACCTTTGCTGAAAAAAGAATAACTCTCCCTACTTTCTTGTTTTCCCCCAAATAACAAACTTCTGTCTCTATTTTACATTCCATGTCACATTTTACATAGATGTTGACAATTGGATAAGCTGAGAATCTTCCTTCCAAAGAGAAAATCCTCTCTGCCACCAAACATCACCTTTCAACTGGTCTGTGGGAAATGGAAAAGATTAAAATGCTCTTAGGCACTTTTCTCGAGGTACCCTTAGGGACTGACTAGGAAAGTGCTTTTCCGACTCCAGCTAATTCTTTTGCCGGAAACCTCTCTCTTCTCCCCTCTTTCTCTTCTCTCTTTCTCATCCTCTTTTTTTCTTCTCTATTATTGGTCTAATCATCAATCTGGAGAATAGACTCTATTTAAGATCAGGGGGGAAGCCTTATGACATCACAGAATTGTCTTGTTGGCAGATTCATTGTAGGAGAAGAGACTCCTACATGAAATGAAGTCAGGACTTGGGTGCAACAGGTATGGAAAGGTGCCCCTAACATCTTGGTATACGATATGGATGGCTTTGAATTTCTCTTTGAATTTCAAACCAGGAAGGCTGCGGAGCATGTTCTCATGGGTGATTGGAGACGGCAAGGAACCAGTCTGAAACTAGATTGGTGGTCTCCAACAAAAGGTGCTCTCCATGATAGCACAAGGTTCAATTGGTTCTGGATTAGGGCTCTTGGTCTCCCTCTTCATCTCTGGAATAAAGATGTCATGAAGGAGATTGGAGATGCCTGCGGTGGATGGTTGGAAAATAAGGAAGAAACAGAGCTCAAAAATCATCTGAGATGGGCAAGAATCTGAGTTCGAGGACCCAGGAGAACATCCCGACAAAGGTTGAGATAACAGATGGCAAGTGGATATACTCTTTACTGATCTGGTGTGAGTCTCCGACGACCTTCAGACCGGTGCTGGAGTCGGGAACAAGTTATCGAACTGATAGCAGAAAGTCAGAGGAGAAAGCAGAGGCCAGCTATCTCTGTTTATGACAGATCTAAAAGGCATAGGAAAGGAAAGGAGAAAGTGCATGCCAGTTGTGTCTCTGCTGATGACAGACTTAGTATACATGGAAAAGGAAAGGAGGAAGGACAGGAAATATATGCTAAGACCTATGGTCACAAGAATGAGGCGAAGTTTTCTGAAACTCTCCATGTGGAAGGAGAAGAGGGGTCCCATTTGGAGTTGACTGATGAAAGGCCTACTTTGAATGGGCTTACTGAAGGGATTAATGAAAACAACAACATACACAGTGGAGTCCCACAAGTGGGGTCGAGGGAGGGTAAAGTGTATGCAGACCTTACCACAAGTAAGGTCCGGGGAAGGGACTAATGAAAAAAAGACCCAAAATCATTTGGGCCTTAAAAAGGCCAAATATTTTACTGAGCCTTTTGTTGAATTTCAACCTTTAGTGGGATCTTCCTTTAATTCCCTTGATCACTCCACCATAGTTGGTGACACAAAATAATGCATGCGCATGGCGGGGGAGCTCTTATGTACACCGGAAGACTCAATGAAGATCGCAAAATCCTCTAAGGATGATGAGTCATGGGGTAAAGTGATACACAAAATCATGGAGGTGAAAGTTGTGGTGGTGATAAGTCTATGGAGCTGCTAGGAGAGCCACTGGAGTTAATGCACAAACCCAGACCCCTAGAAATTGATGACAGTATAACTGAGGAGGTTTTTGAGTCTCATGAAAGGTTGAGATTTCACGTCAATTTAGTCAAATTAAGCCAAATGTTTGGGGTGTGCACAAAGGGCTATGAAAGAGAGTTCTTCTCATTGATAAGCAAAATGGGACAAAAAACCACAGGGGAGAAACAGAGCAGTAGAGATAAAAAAAAAAACGGCAACACAACCAACCAATTAGTGCCAAAAGAGTTGAGGAATCATTTTCAATATGAAATTCGAAGAGGGGAAGCCTAGGAGCAGTAGGAGGATAGTATCAATTGATAATCAATGAGGGTAAAGATAATTTTCTGGAATGTAAGGGGGTTAAACAATGAAGGGAAGAGGTCTTTAGTTAGGAAGTGGATTAATCAATGAGGGGCAGGCAGATAGGGGTGGCAAAATTAAGTCCAACCCGACCCAACCCATTGAAGTTTGGGCGGGTTATTATTAGCTCAACTCATCTCAATCCATTTAAAATTGGGTTGATATGCAATCCGAATTAATTCGAGCTTAGTAAAAATTGGGTCGGGTTGGGTCTTGACCCGCTCTATAACCCATTACTGAACCCGTTTTGACCCAACCCATTTTGACACAAGCAAATTTGGGTTGGGTTGGGTCTTGACCCGTTTGGTGTCTTGACCCATTATAACCCGTTCAAATTTGACCCAACCCGCCCAATTCCCACCCCTAGGGGAGATGTGTATATCCTTTTGGAGACTAAACTATAGGATAATATTAGTAGTCTAATTTATAGCATTTAGAACAACAGATGGTTGGGTGAGCTTCATGTAGAGGCACAGGGGTCTAGCGNNNNGATAATATTAGTAGTCTAATGTATAGCATTTAGAACAACAGATGGTTGGGTGAGCTTCATGTAGAGGCACAGGGGTCTAGTGGAGGTATTTTAATTATGTGGGATAAAAGGAAATGGGAGGGGGTAGTGGTGGAAGTAGGATCACAATGCATCTCTTGCAAATTTTCTAACCAGGATCAAGAATTTTCCTAGTTTCTAACAGCAGTTTATGCTAAGTGCAAGAAAATAGAAAGGAGAGAACTGAGGAGTGAGTTGGGTGAAGTTTGTGTCTGTGTGAAGGTCCTTGGGTAGTAGGGGGATTTCAATGTCATAAGATACCCGACAGAAAGATCCAATTGCTCTAGGATTAAATGGTGCTATAACTGAATTTCTAAATGCATTGAGGAGATGGAATTAATAGACCCTCCTTTATTTGGAGGGTCCTACACTTGGGGAAGAGGGGAAGGGCACCAAACAGCTTCCAGAATGAGAGGAGCAGATCACTCTTATCAGTCAATCCACAAAGTCTCAGTTGGGCTCTGACCACAACCCAATTCTACAAACATGTGGGAGCTTGAATTTCAAGAAGTCATACTTCAAATTCAAAAATTTGTGGATGAAAGCGGAAGGATTTGAGGAAGAGGTGAAATTATGGTGGCAGTCTTTTGTAATAACTGAACCCCAGGTTTGTTCTAGCAACAAAGTTGAAACTCTTAAAAGAAAAGATGAAGGAATGGAATAAGGATAAGAGAAACAATTGTAAAGCACAGGAGGAGATTATGGAGGAGTTGTTGTGCAGGAACAAAGGGTGCTCACTAAGGAGGAAATCCAACAGAAAACAAATTTGGCTCTCACCTACAAGCAAGTAGCTAAAAATGAAGCAATAAGGTGGAGGCAAAGGTCAAGAATTCATTTGGCTGAAGCAGAGGGATAAAAATACTAAGTTCTTCCACAGAGTAGCTACTTCTCAAAAGAGGTACAATTCCATCAAATCTTTGATGGTGGATGGATGTAACACTATTGATCCTTCTATCATTAAAGAGACAATCAAAAGCTTCTACCAAAATTTGTTCACAGAATCAAAGGAGTGGAGGCCTGAGCTACAATTACAAGGGATCACAAACATCTGTGTGGAGGAGCAAATAGAACTAGAGTGTCCTTTAGAGGAGGAAGAGATCTTGGGCTGCTTAAAACTTTGTGCTATGGAGAAAGCACCCAGACCTGATGGTTTTCCCATGTCCTTTTACTTGTCTTTTTTGGGAGATCTTGAAAGAGGATATAAAGGTTATACATGAATTCTGTGCTAGACAAGACTAAGAAGAGCTTTAGTTCTACTTTTGTAGCACTCATTCCCAAGAAAGTCGGGGCTGCTGAACTAAAAGACTTCAGGCCAATAAGTCTGAGTGTTGGTGTTTATAACATGATAGCAAAATTACTGGCAGAAAGGTTGAAAAGGATGATTGATAAGATTGTCAACAAAAACCAAATAGTCTTTATTAAAGGAAGACAAACTATGGATGTTGCTCTCATTGCAAGCGAGTGTATCGATTCCATGTTGAAAGGTAACATCTCAGAGGTAATGTGCAAGTTGGACATTGAAAAGGCATATGATCATGTAAATTGGGGTTTCCTATTGAATACCTCGAGAAAAAAATGGGTTTTTGAGAAAGATGGGTGGGATGGATAAAATTTTGTATAAGCACAGTGGGATTTTCCATTCTTGTAAATGGAGAACTTGTGGGCTTTTTCTCTTCAAGCAGGGGAATCAGACAGGGTGATCCTCTATCATCTTTTTTATTTATCTTGGTCATGGAGGGTTTTGATAGTTTGATGAGGATTGCTACTCAAAACAGGTGGATCAGAGGTTTTCAGATTAGTGGAAACAACGGTGATATTAAAGAGATCTACTATCTACTTTATGCGGATGACACAGTGATCTTCTGTGAGCCACAGGAGGAGCAATTTTGATTCATCAAACTAATTTTGTTATTTTTTGAAGCTTCTGCGGGTTTGAAAGTTAATTGGGGAAAGAGTAGTTTATATCCTATTAGGGATGTTACAAACATCCAGATGCTAGCTGACATTTTTGGGTTGCAAAGTGGAGAAATTGCCCACTACCTACTTGGGTATGCCTCTAGGCAATAAATACAAGGATTTGGATATTTGGGGCAGCGTAGTGGAGAAGATTGAAAAGAGACCAGACAGATGGAAGACACAATACATTTCCCTTGGTGGTAAACACATCCTTATCAACACAGTCCTAGATTCTCTCCCAACATATGTTATATCTCTTTTCACTCTACCTGCAAAGGTGGCTAAGAAATTGGATAAACTTAGGAGAGACTTCCGTTGGCATGGCTGCAAAGAAAGCAAGGGCTACAATCTGATCAAATGGGAGACAATTTTGCATAGAAAAGATAAAGGTGGTTTGGGCATCAAAGATTTGAGGAAGCATAACAAGAGTCTTTTGATGAAATGGTTGTGGAGATATACCAAAGAGAGGCAAGCTTTGTGGAAAGATCTGATTCAATGTAAATACGGAGAGGATGGATTCTAGTGTAGTACGGTAAGCACAAATGCATATGGAGTGGGAGTTTGGAGAGCTATTAGAAACTTATGGCCCAAGCTAGAAACAAACTTACACATCAAGGTGGGGGATGGAAGGAAAACTAGATTTTGGTGGGATTTATGGATCAAACAAACCCCCCTAAAGGAACTATTTCCTGATCTATTTACTCTGTGCACCAATTCTGAGGCATT
>DF360272.1:5441-43507 GCA_000787875.1 Solanum virginianum | reverse complement strand
TACTCCTTATGTGCGAAGACAGGGGAAACTAATAGTCACCTATTCTTGCACTGTACTTTCACAGCAAAGTCTGGTCCATGTTTCCCAACCTTTCAGAAGTGAAATGGATTATGCCAAAACATACAGCCGATTTACTAAGTTGCTGGATCAAGAGAGGAGGTAGCAAGAGGCAGAAGACTTGATGAGGTTTAATTCCACACTGCATTTGGTGGACAGTGAGAAAGGAGAGGAATAGTAGGAATTTTAAAGATATATCCAATTCCATTCATAAGGTTAAATGGAATTGCATTGTATCTCTATATTTTTTTGTGTAAAAAGATAGGATTAGAGGATACTGATCAACTTTTAAAATTCTTAGAATCCTTGTGAGTACTGCTCTTATTGTTCTTTTCTAATTTTCTGAAGGTCTCCAGCATATCCTTAAAGCTGAAAAATACAATGTTACTAATTATAAAAAAAAAAAAACCTCCTTTCATATATTGCGATTCATTAAGATGAAGGATCTAAGAGGGTGGTTGTGAAGATGAGGTGTGTTGGAGGGTGGGGAAGACAAAAATCAATGTGGAATGCCCACTTGTAGAACTTGTTTTCCCTAGTCCCACAAGGAAAGTTATTTTCCCCATTTTAAGGTACTCATTTTCCTAGAAGAAATATTTTCAAATATTTTGACCAACCAAACATGAGAAAATTAGAAAACATTTACCCCAATCCTCCATACCAACCACACCACACCCTGAATTGTAATTTTTAGCAGCTGATATAGGTTAACTGCCTTGCCAAGGACATAGTTACATCTGTTAATGAAGGTCAATGATAATGAATGGTTGAATTCATAGTTTTATTCAGTTTCAAAAATAAAAAACAAATCCTAGATACAAAATTCATGAATCTATTCGTCCCGCAAATAACTTGGTGAGAATTTGTCAAACATTCCGTTCAAAGGACTCCAAGGGCAAATATAGGCAGAGTTCTCTCGTAGTTATATATCAAACTCAGTAGGGCATTATGAACTCCATACTTCAAAGCAAAATAAAGCAAGGTAAGGGGAAGGAAAGACAAGAAGAAATACTAAGCCACAGATCCAATATTTTTTTGGTGTACTAAGCAACTTAGTACTTCATCTCTTCTCTTCTTTGTGTCACTTACAAATGAAAGACGATACCTTCCAGTAATAGGCAACATTTTGATTCCTTTAGAATGATTGGCACACAAAAGTAACCATACATAAAATAAAATACTATTTTTTCTCGTCTTTCGCTTTTTACTCGAAATTTGTCAAAGGGTCTAATCAAGAAAGACAAGTTTTTGATGGTAACGCAAAGTTATTTTGCTTGCACAATTTCCTCACAGAAAAAAAAATCCGTTTAACATATGCTTCCAACAGCCAAACATTAGATACCAGTAGCAGAATATTAAGGCTAGATATACGACCTATGAAATCTATTTCAGCACATACAATCTAATGCATATAAGGGTTTCTATCTTAAGAAACTTCAAAAGCAATGATATTACTCTCTCATGTAGTTTGCCAAACCATAGAAATCTTGTCCAAACAAATGAAAGCAAGAAACTAGTTAGACAGTCATTAACCACTCTACTCAAATGCCTTTGGCCTGAAATGATCTCTTTCCCAACTAAATGAAGGAATCCTGAATTGCTCTTTATGTTGTACGACAAAGCAAATGACCCAAACCAAATGTCTCTTTCTTCATTAAATCAAAAAACAATTCTGCATAAAAATCTTGAATCTCGATGAAAATACAGTGGGCAAATGCTAACGCCCAGTGCCTATAACACGACAGTGAAGGCAATGCTTTTCCTTTTCTCAGTCCTGCAATTTATGTTTATATTTGTAAGGTTTCGACCAGTTTGCCTGCACCTGGACCATTGCGCCACTTGAAACCCTACAACTATAGATCCCGAATAACTTTGCAGACCAGAGTTTAGATATATTGCAAGACATCACCTGCTGTTTATATCTCTATTAGGATCTGAATCCTTGATTTCCTATTATCTCCATTCCATTCTTGCAGTAAGAGCACCATTGAGAATAAGACCTTTCGTGAATCTCATTGATGAATCAAAAATTTTATGTGGTTTTTGTAGCTTCTTTTTTTCCCTGTTTTCAGAGAATGGTAAAGATAATGATTTCTCATGGTAAAGATAGGATGATTTTCTCATGGGCACGTCTTGAGTTGATGATTTGTAGCATGAAAAAGCCTAATTGGTGCTAGGCCCAACTCATATGAGAGAAACAATCTTGTACGTGTCAATAACATGAGCGTCAAGGCTCAAGGGCACACAGAAGTATTCTCAAAATAGACAAGGAAAAGAACCATTGCACGAATGAGATCGCAACAGTGCATACAAATTTAATGCTTGTTTTAATTCAAGCAAACTAACAATAAGCTTCCCCTTTTAGCTTTATAGTATAATACGACCCAAAAAGAAAAAGGGAAGTACCTGAAAAATTAAGCCAACGATGGTAGTACCAGTCTTAAGGAAAGAAGGAGATCGAAGTCCTTTATTCACCAACATCTCATTCCTTCTGCACAAATCAAAGCTAAACCCACCCTGTGGAGGAACATCTATTGTGGACTTTGACGCCATTAGAGACTGAAAACGTAGTTCTGATAACAAAAGAAAAAGCAACAGAGTTTGGAGTCTGATGATTTGAAACCAAAGAGCTGATATGATTATGTAATGTAAATTGGCCGAGGCTTGGAGAACAAGAAAAGAATCGCTGAATTGGGCTGCTCATTTTCTCGGGGCAACACAAACGTTTTGGGCTCATTTTCAAGTTCGATTCGGCCCCATCCCACGAAGGACGGAAAAATTACCTAAGTCCTTTTAATTAATATTTAGCAAAATTACCTATTTTTCTTTTATTACCATTTATAGCAAAAATCTAATAATATTTTAATAAAATAAGGAAAAGCATACCCAAATCTATATGGCTCCTATAAATTGAGAAGGAAAAACGACCCGTATTCCTCTTATCTCCTTCATCACGTCATTTTACGTTTTATAGGTGTTCGGAGCCCGTGGAGCCCTGACTAAATCTGCATCGAGCACTGTAGGGCCTATTTGGGGGTGGCGCTCCCAACAGAATTTTTTCCATTTCTAGGGCTCGAATCCGAGACCTCTGGTTATGAGTGAAGCACTTCCACCAGTGCATCACAACCCATGTTGTTATGTCCTTGATCTTTGCTTCATCTATAATGGAAAGTAAACAAAAAAACTCCTGGACGAAGTTCACGAAATTTGGTTATTCAGTTGACCACCAATGAGGAATTAAATGTCGGTCGTAATTTTAGTCTAGGAATTTCGAAACCTTCTGAGGATGAAAATACCGTGTACGTGAAGAAGAAAGGCAAAAAAATTGAATGAAAATACAGGGCATGTGAAGAAGAAGGGCCAAAAAATGAAAAGTGAAAGAAGTGAGATTGCCTCTACTTCTAATAGCGCTAGGGTTGTTGATAGTAATGATTACTTTGGAGATTTTCCAACTCAATTTCAAAAGAAAGGTTTAACTATAGTTGATACAGTTGCAACGAAAAGAAATCGACTATCCAAAAATGTCATTTTACCAAAAAGTAAATATCTGATATGTATTTTTCTTAGTTATATTGTTGTGTTGGACTTTACCTGCTATAATGAATGTTAGTTTGATAAATTAAAAAATGAAGTTTACCTTCAATTCACATGCACGATCATAAATTTGGAGACATTCGGATATTGTGTATGCTAGAAGTAGATGGTCGTCATACACTATCCTTGATGCTATTGACCAAATTAAAGCTACTTTATCTAAAAACAACTTACCTTGTTTAGGAATACTTGTTTGGTTACTTTCTTGACCTTTCAAAAGTGACCACACAACTCCAACTCATTCATTGCCTTATCAACAAGGAGTTAAAACACACTCCAGATGAAGTTTTTGCTGTGGAAATTAATGGTAAGAGGTTATTTTTGGGACTTAGGGAATTTGGTATATGTCATGCCCCGAGCAGGTACCCTTGGCGTGGCCGGCACTTAAAGAACCATTGCTGATCCTCTAAGAGAACCACTTGGTCTCATCGTCATTACATTCTCAACAACGAAAGAATACTCAATAAAAGTCATTGAAATGAATAAATAAATACTCTTACAAAACATGGTTTCCAATGATCAAGTTTGGGAATAAGATAACAATCGACAATCCTGTACTCAATGTCTATTCTATCTCTAACATTTAAATGGTACTATGACAAGTCATGGCTACCCAACACAAAGAAAATAATAGTCAACAAAGATGAAAAGAAAAGCTCCTCCGAATGGCAAGGAGGGCTCACCAGCTCTGGATGTAAGGAAATTGAGCCTCAACGGTGCACCTGTTGAAGTCCTCTATCGCTTGTATCTGCATCATTAATGATGCAAGCCCAAATGGGTGTTAGTATATGAAATATACTAGTATGTAAAAAGGCTAAAATAAACACATAGGGCTTGACTCAACTTAGTAAATTTGACTCAGAACTCAACTCATGAATCAACTCATTGAATATGCAATTTTAAGGTTTTGAAATCATGCTTTAAATTAGACTCAATGTTTTATGCAACTTAGTTTAAAAATCATGATATGCTCAATCAAGTGTTGCTTGGAAGTTTCTCTAACTGACATAACTTCCACCACCATTAGTTTGGTGATACACAATGATACCGACGTTGTTGTCACGCCCGTCCTGAACTTGACAAGGTAAATGAAATCACCCTCTCCCTCTCTCTCAGATCCAAAGAGAATGTCCATCTATTAGGACATGAGCTGCCAGAGTTAATGTAGGACTATCCTACGCTGGCAACATAGTTTTGGAGTATTTCCTCTTACCCAACTCAGTGCTCAATACTCCTTCCAAGAATAAAACGTGCTCATGAAAATCAACTCAATCTCATCTCTTTGATTCATCTCAAAACAGCTCAACTCAATTTCTCAATAGCTTAGTAACTCAGGATTATCATTCATGCAATGCAACTCAAGACTCCAACTCACATCTTGCAAGACTCTCACTTATATGATCAGTGAATAGTATATCATTCATGCTCAGTCCATAAGACATATTAGATGCTCAACACATGCATATGTAAAATGAGAACATGTACTCATCATGCACTTACTCAAAGCTCATCAAAACATGCATCATCTCATCAAAATATTTTCCTCAAAATATAACTCTATAGACTCAATAAAATACATATATAATATTAGTTCAAATTAGTTTTTTATCAATGCATAGAAAAGTCATCATCTTTATTCTCAATATGCAAAACTTTGATTTTTGAAATAATACTTTTCTTTAATGCTTGAAAATCCATCAATATCAACATCATAAAGTCATGATCATCAACTTCATTGGGGTTCATCGGAAAGTATCCACGAGTGACTACTCAAAACAATATAATAGAAATAATAATAATCTCAATTGCATAACTATTTTTAACTCAATGGAAGAGGAATATACTTATTTAGAATTCAAGACTTTGGGTTAAACTCTACTCGAACACAATTATGGAGAATTAGCATGTGGAGAGCATGGATGAACTCATTCCAATGCTATGAGTTGCCTTACATACTTGGAAGAGAAAAATCTCTAAGAACTCTAGCCTCTTCTTTAGAAGAACCTTGAACGTAGAAATCTAATGTTTTCAAGGGTTTATGTATTAATAAAAGGTTATTAGGCTATATAAGTTAATTAGGATTAAAAGGTCAAAAATAATCTTTTGAAAAAGTCAAATAATCATCAAAATTTAAAAAATAACTTTTTGATGAGTTTCGACGGCCAAAACGGCAGTCTAGGGGCCCCATCACCAAACCATTTGGTGGTACATCGAATAGGAGCCTTGGGTTGCCATTTTTGATAAAATTCAAGCTTTCATGGAGCATTTTGGTGGTATAAATCGGTGGATCGCCAAAATTTATAGATGTGTCAGGCTTTAGTAAAGTGGTCATAACTCTTTACTGTTAACTCTGATTAATGCAAAAATTGGATCCATTGGAAAGCTAATTCAATTATCTACAATTTGATATATTATAAGTTACCTAAATCATTATATTTTGAGCGATATAACCCTTTGAAGTTGAACCTTCTATGAACTCATATTGAAAGTTAGCCAATTGAAATGTTTTGAACTTGTCTTGGCCTTGGGCGTCCCGTATGATCTCAAAACACATCCAACACACTTCAACTACATAGGAAAAGATCTTAACATAAGTTCACAATCTTGGAGTTATCGGATCACCCAATTGCATATCATTTCATATCGAGACACAATTGGTAAGGAAGGTTTCATCTCAACTTTGTGTTAAAGGATTTTTGTAACTTTAATTCATCTCAACTTTATCATTCCATTATAGAATAGGTTTTAACACCTATATTCAAGGTTAGAATCACTCGGTATGATCACATACGCATAATATGAAAGTTTGGATCTTAGCTTAGGAATTTCTAAGGTGTTACAATATCTCTCCCTTGGGATCATTCGTCCTCGAATGGTGGGTATTAGAGATGGACTCGAGGCAGAGTAACAATCAAGGTTCAATCAATCGATTGATCAATCAACCAATCAAACTCTTTAGACAATCAACTATTCAAACTCCAGGATGTACATATCGTTTCAGATCAAGAATCAATCTTTGAACTCAAGAATGACTATATTAACTCGTAGATAGGAAACTCCCTTAGCAAAAGGCATCTTACAAGGGATGAGAAAAGAGTTACAATCCCGAAGATCCCATCAACTTTCCTCATGACTTCTAGAGAAGACTGTTTGACCAATATAAGGATAGGGATCACTTCATATCAAGGGATGGGACCGATGATTTTTATGCTTAGTGACTCTCCTTGACCATGCTTTCCTCCTCATGTAGCACACTTCATTAATTTAAGCATATAGCTCTCATCAAAGCCTAAGTTTGTTGTGCACTCTCATCAAGTTCAAGTTATACCTAAAGTTACAACATGTTACCTACAATGACCACACTCATACAAATCTAACCCACTTAGTTTCTATTTTATACCCTTGTAAAGACTTTTCATTTAAAAGGTGTTACTCCCTCTCACCACTCTAACACACCTACTAGAAATCCTCACCCAAAAGGTCACAAATGGCCTACTACAATCACTTATATTGGAGTATCAATATGATTCATATGAAGAGGAGTATCCTCACCCAAAAGGTCACAAATGGCCTACTACAATCACTTATATTGGAGTATCAAGCATTCAAGCCTATCGTTCTAACCACTTTATGGCCTTTTTGAGGTCAACATCACTTAACAATAGTCAAGCCTAACATAGCACATCTACGCCCACAATTGCATTAACTCTCACCAAGAGATACACCTATGTTCTCTTACCTATTTGTTGCACACACCAAGATCTCATCTCGCTCCTCTTCCAAATCTATAACCTTAAATGGAATCAGTACAACATCGTTATCAGAATCAAGAACACTCACTCTCTCCTATCAACCATCACTCATCTACTATCATCAACATTGCTATCAAGACTTAAAAGGAGTATCATTGAAAAGACTTAGAACGAAAGATCATTAGTATGATTCAATCAAGAATCCAATTTGAGAATGTCAATAATATAAGTGATCTCCCTCGTCTTTCAAGGCTCATTCTGAGTCCATGGAAACTCAAGTTACATCTTATTTAATATAAGGTTGGAAACTTTAGATTCATAAGGTAAGATCAGAATCACTTGATGAAGTTACCACTTCTCATTCTCAAAACTCAACATGAACAGGAATCAACATGAGGTATCCATGGAAACTCAAGTTACATCTCATTTAATATAGGGTTGGAAACTTTAGATTCATAGGGTAAGACCAGAATCACTTGATGAAGTTACCACTTCTCATCCTCAAAACTCAACATGAACAAGAATCAACATGAGGTGCATGGGCCTAGGCCATGGGCATGGCACTCATACACAAGACAGGAATAAAGTATCACCTAGACTGAAGTATATATATAAGGAACATATAAGATGAAAAACATTGATGTCTTATCGTAATCAACTCATCACTATCAAAGCTTAAGACCCACTTTTGTTCATTACCTTATCATCTCCCCCTTTGCTAAAAAGCCATCTCTCTAAGTTTACCAATCAATTGCCTTTTCTAAGCTATAAGTACATATCTTCACACGGTCAAGGAATCACTGTCCACAAGAACATATTAAACTCTTATGTTATACTATAGTTGCATATATAAAATAGCCACTAAGACTCTTTTTGAAGATACCAGTCTTAGCTTTCTCCTGTCTCTATGAAAATCTTTTCTATATTTGCTGCTCTTATTGGCATGCATAATCACTTTCCACAACTTTTACAATCTAATCTCTTATTTTGACTGCTATACTCAACTTTTGTGTCCCATAAATTTAATTGTATAAAACTTAGTCTATAATGGAAAACTCATTATCATCTATCCATAAGCCCCAATCGACTTAATTACTCGGGATGACAAAGAATGCTTACATCAGCCTACTCCATATTGACAACTCAAGAATACTGTCTAAATTCCCATAGCAAGTCATAACTTAGAGCTTCTCATAATTTTACACTACCACAAATACACATCTTATGCCTCTTCTTATCAAACAATTCATCTTCAATTTACTATTACCATCTAAGGGTACCTACACTATACTTAGAACATCACATTCCTTGTAAGTCAAAATCTTAACATCGAACTACACCATCGCAAGACTCTTAGAGCAAATCTCTAACTAAGAGTCTTACTATCATAAAGTTATCTCATTCTTCATAATGCTCCTTAAAGTTCAAGCTTAGAGTCTAGTTTTAACATGCATAACACACACTTCTCTCATATTATAACAACCTATAACTACTAGGTGGAAGTTGGGAACATAGGCCTACTAAAATCTAATAGTGACTATTTTGATCAACACATCCCCTCTTCACAACCCAAGTACCATTCACCCATTCACTATATGTCGTTATCTAGCTAAGCTCAAAACTCTATGAATCTCAAGGGGCTCTCACTTCAGAATCATAATACTAGTTTAGATCTATCACATTAAAAGCACTTTGTTTCCTTATTCAACATCTATACCTTGCTCTCACTAATACTATAACATATCACTTATAACTCTTTCTAGTTTAAGCACACTCTAACTCATCCTAACAATAACTTTTTCTCTATACCTCATTATAAAAACCTAATGGTACTTTCTACTCTTTCATCAAAACTTATGGCAATCAACTCATCATCCCATTACTTACCTATACATACATACGCTAACTACAAGCCTCAATCAACCACTACTCTCACTATTTGGTCTCTTCTTTTCCACCATCATCCTTCTAGCTCTAGCATGACCAATTTCCACTTATAGTTTACAAGACTTCAAATCACACTCCCTCAAGTGCTAACATTAAACATTTAGAGACATAATTTTTCCTTTCACGGATAATGTCAAAAGCAAGTTATGGATAAAAGATCTAGGGTGCATATTGATGTAGCTCAAAGCATGATTCATATGAAGAGGAGTGCATTCTTTCGAATCAATCAACTCAACACACTAGTTGGTTTCTCTCAAGCCTAGTGCAATCTTTCTACTATTCTGATTACTTTATCACAGATGAACTCGTCAGTAAGAATTTGAACACTACTGTCTCTATCACCTCATAAATGAGGCATAATTGAAAGGCTTAAATTAATGCATGAATCATCATATATAGGTTTCTTAGGGAATAACTCTATCAAATGATTCAAAATTTGAAAGAGGGAAACTCTTCCTAAATGTCATTAGTCCCTCATTTATAGAAGCGGGGCCCTCACAACCATAAATAAGATCCTATAGACATGGGTACATAAACACCCTAGGACACTTGAACTCTATGCTCTGATACAAAGTTTGTTATGCTCCGGTGGATACCCTTGGCGTGATCGACACTTGAAGAACCATTGCTGATCCCTCAAAAGAACCACCTGGCCTCAACTTCACTTTATTCTAAATAGTGGAAGAATACTCAATAAAAGTCATCTAAATGAATAAATAAATACTCTTATAAAACATGATTTCCAATGATCAAGTTTGGGACAATCGTCAATCCTCTACTCAATGTCTATGAAGCCTCTACCTCTAGTATCTAGATGGTACCATGACAAGCCAGACTACCCAATTCAAAGGAAATAATAGTCAACAAAGGATGAAAAGAGAAGCTTCTCCAGATGGCGATGAAGGCTCATCGGCTCTGGATGTAAGGAAATTGAACCTCAACGGTGTGTTGACATCCAATTTTGACCGACCTATAACAAATTTTAGGTAACCAATTTTAGGTTGCCATTTAATTAAAATAGGCATGTTAGTTTTTTTTTTTAAATAAATGAATTTATTTTCAATTTTATCCAAATATTCATGCATTTTTAATATATATATATTTTTTTAAAAAAACTTTCAAAATTTGTTCTTTAACTATTTTATCATTTTTAAAATTTATTTTATTATTATAAATGATTATTATATCTATTATAATATTCATTATTTTTACTTTCAGTATTTATTATTTTTACTTAGTATTAGTAATATACTTAATATTTTTATTTATTTGTTTTGTTAGTGTCATATTTTAAATATAATGTTTACCATTTTATTTTGTCAATTTTAATTTAAAATAATATTTTAATATATTTAAATATTTTACATAGTTATTTTAGTACATATTGCGTATTTTCTTTACATAAATTTATTATTTTAAAATATTGTATATTTATATTAATGTGTGTATTATAATTATTAATTACATGGCAAACAATTCAATTTCATCCCAATTTGTTAAATTCGTAGCCTTTCCTATTAAATTCATTTCAATTCTAATTAATTTCTTTGCAATCTATTAAATTTTAGTCAAATCCTTCTCACTTTCTTTCAATTTTAGTCTACTTGATTCAATTTGTGGCTTAATTTTAAATGCCCAATTTAATTTTAATTAAATTAAACCTGAATACCCATATTTTGACCCAAAATTCGACCCATTTGATCAAGAACTAGTCGTGGCTATCAATTTTATTGATCCAACGGTCTAAAATCATTCACATTTTTATTTTCCTTTCTTGATCAAATAACCCCTAAACTGAACTTTGTACTCCATTTTCTCCATTTCCCCTTTTTTCAACATAACCATCACCCTTCTCTCCATAGCCATGGCTGCCCGCCACACCACAATGACTGATGGCCCCTTCGTTCTCCACTGCGAATCCATCGACGTATAGCCCTTAAAACCCTAGCGCCGTCCTCTCCCCTTTTACTTCCCTGGCGCCCATCATTTCCCCTTTTTTTCGGTAAAACCAGCCATTTCCCTTGCTGGAAACAGCCCCAAACAAGACCCACCGGCATTATCTCTCATTGCTTGTCTCTTCTCCTTCATCTCCCTCAAATCACCAGAAGAAACCCCATGCAACCACCACCAAAAACCCATCTTTTCTCTTCCTAAATCCCGCGAGACGCCCATTCTTCTCTGGCGAGATTCGCCGCTAGACAGCCCCAAAAGCACCAAGCAAGTGCCGGTCAGTGATAATGGTGAAATCACCACAAACAAGTTTAAATTCTCAACAAGCAAAAGCATCGAAAATAAAAGGAGATTTTACCTCTTTTGAAATATTTTATTTAAGGCAGTACTATGATCTGTACGGTAAGATTTCTTTTACTCTTCTACTATTTCTGATCTTGAACAGGTTCAACTTCAAATTTAGCATTCACTTTACTTCTTGAACTATTCATTGATTTGTGATACATCTTTCTCTTCTAATTGGTGATTAGGATGATGGTAGCATAATTCTTTGACTGAATATTTGGATACTGGATTTTTTTTTGGAATCAATTATGGTAAGTATCATATGATTAATTTTTATTTACTATGTAAATGGTAATTTTCTGTCATGACCCAAGCCTAGGGCCTAGATGTGACACGGTGATTGGGGGACTTGAAGGAACCCCAAACAAGCCTCTTAGCATATCAATGACATATCCTTGGTCGCAGAAGCAAAATATCAACAAGAAGAGATATAAATAGGGGGAAAAGGGACTAAGGGGAGTCTTGGATAATCATATAACATTCAAGAGTTAAGATCGTAGCATAGTTATATCAGTTGTTTCAATAACACCTCTAGCATAGATTGGGCGGGGGCCAATACACTTTTTGGGCTCACTTTCATAGTATCAAATGTTCAACATAAAGAAATAATAAAAGCAAGAGTAGCATAGCTAGTGTCCCCGAACTTGAGGACTCACCAAAGTTTATCTTCAAGATGCCAAACTAGCCACATGGAGGATGAGCGTGAGGAGCTCTAGTTCCTACATTGTAACATCATGTAGGCATAGAGTATGCAACGTATGTTTGAATATACTAGGTATGTAGGATGTAATGCAACAAGACATAGCCAACATAGTCAAAATTCATAATCATAAGCAATGGATAAGCATAATAACAATATGATATACATGATTAACGTTTGAAGTAAAACATGCTTGTAAAACATATAACTTTTCAAATATAGTTTATATGTGTAGGAAGAGACTATATCCACATAGCCTAAGCAAGCTTTACTTGAACTCCAAGGCATGCCACCCCCTTGGAAGGTGATTGAGGTACATACCCCTCAACAAGGTTGATGGGCATTCCATCCCCCATCATAGTGGTCAAGGTGTATACTCCTTGACAAGGTAGATGGGCATGTTACCCCCCATCATAGTGGTCAAGGTGTATATCTCTCAACAAGGTAGATGGGCATGCCACCCCCCATCAAAGTGGTCAAGGTGTATACTCCTTAACAAGGTAGATGGGCATGTCACCCCCCATCATAGTGGTCAAGGTATATATCCCTCAACAAGGTAGATGGGTATGTCACCCCCCATTATAGTGGTTAAGGTACATACCCCTCAACAAGGTAGATGGGCATGTCACCCCCCATCATACTGGTTAAGGCATGTCACCCCCTTAACAACGTATGGTCAACCTGCAACACTATAGATACTTTTCATAAAATCAACATATATATACATTTCCTTAATCATCATAGAGCCACTTGACTTATAAATCATATAATAGATGATCAATAACTCAAGAATTCATGTCAAGAGATTTTATCAAACACTTGGTGGGTGTGTAATGCTAGTTCAAAATGATGCAATTCAAGAGTGAAATCATGTGAGAAAATTTAATGTAATCTAACAGAAGGTATATGTAGTACGTGTGTAATGCTAGTTCAAAATGATGCAATTCAAGAGTGAAATCATGTGAGAAAATTTAATGTAAATCAATCCACCAACACATAGTAAATCTTCTAACGCAAGATAGCTTGAAATTCCTCATCAAAACTCAAAATAGATTATAGTTTCATAACTCAAAACATGCATAGTCACAATAGACAAACCATCTCATAGTATAAGCTTGAAATAGGTACATATGTGTTTCCAATCATCATTTCATAAAACCCCAACATATTTTGTAATTCTAGTTCATAATGAGTAATACCCATAAGTAATACAACTTGAGAATATGTTATTTTCATAAAAAGGAAGGTTGGGCTCCATGGGTGAAAGGACCCAATGGATAAACCCCACATACCTCAAACTTGGGTTTTCTTGATGTAGACTTGAAGGAGACTTGAAGCTTGAATGGATTTCTTCAAATCCAGAATCAAGCTTGAGACACTTGAATTTGGATGAGATATTTGGTTAAGTCTTGGAGAGGATTTTGAGAGTGTCTTGAGTGATTTAGAGTTAAAAAATGGCTAATTATAGGTGTTTTTACGCATAAATGATTAGGCCGAAACAGAAAAATTAAGAAAGTGATAACACTACTCCGTGATAGGTTCGCATCACGGAGCCAATGCGAATGCCCACTATTTTGCAAAAAGTTGGCGAAACTTATTTTTCGCTACGAGTCTTCTAAAATCTGGATTATACCCATTGCCCACTTAATCTTTCTTCCGACAAAGAATATGAAGTTGGATTTTTGATATCATGCATGAATTTTGAGATATATGGCAATTATGATTATGGGCATTTCCGAAGCACATTTTTGGGGCATTTCAGATGGTACCAATTTTTTGATAATCGTCTTTGTTGCCTATAGCTCATTCAATGATTTCGTCAAAGATAAACTCATCTTAGTCATATTATAGTTCAAGCAATATTGTTGAAAACTATTTGGCAGAGATTGCAATATTATCTCAACTTGAGCTTCATTATCAATTTCAGCCCCTGAGATCTCTCATGGCAGTCTGCTTAGCTGAGCGACTCTGGTCCCCAAACATTTGTTGAGATTCTCTAGGATCTCAAAAGTAGACAACATATCTTTGTGCTGATGTTGCAGTACATCTGAAATTGAAGCTAGAATGTTACACTGCACTATCTCATCAGCCTTTTGCCATTTTTGATAAGCGAACTAATCCTCATCACTAGACTGTTCATCAGGTTTTAATGGACACTCTTGATGGAGTACAAATTTTTGCTCTTCAGTAGTAAATACAATCTCAAGAGTTCTCCTCCAGTCAACATAATTAGGACCCTCAAGTTTATTTTGACTCAAAATGATGACAAGAGGGTTAAAAGGAGATATGTTGAATTTGAGATTAAAAAAAGTTAGAATAGATCAATCATACAATCATATAAACATTGAATAATTAAATTCAAGCTCATCACATATATTTACACTCATGTATCTTGAATAGCCAATTATTGGGATAGGAGAACTACTCATACAATATACATATGTAATGACTGATTATTCACTCCATGAACTTATACAGACCTAACTCAGTTGGAGAGTTTACTGTTAGTTTAAGTCAAGTGAAAAATCATAAATCCTAGTTACATTGATCCAATCATGTATTACTCAGTTTAGGAGAGTTAATACACATAACTAAACTAGCAATTAAATACGTAATGACTTGTATTAAGTTCATCCGTTATGGAGAAAGGTCTAAGCCAACACATAAACTTAATACTTCATTACTATTTAATCTTGAGAATTATTGAAAAAACCCTTATCACCATTTAATATTTTTTGTTTAGATTTTATACAAAAATTTTAAGGAAAAAATGGCATCAAGATTTCCAATAATTAGAGACCATTCACTTGTATTAGCTATTAGAATATAAGGAAAACTACATACAGATCATATGGAAAATTTGGAAAAAGAACCAAGCTACCGCCACACTAATTGATTATAAGAATTATGACCATTGGTTTATTAACACATAAACTAAAATAATTTTTTTTTAAATCAATCACAATGGCAATAGATGATATTGCCGCCATCAACATGTGGAAGAGAAATTGCACCCATCACTTGATTTGCTCGTTATTGAAAAAATTTCTACAAAAGCTCCATTAACACAAGAAGATCCCTTTTGTAGAAAAAGATTCCAATCATAATTAGGAAAAGTGTCTAGTACTACTGTCTATTCTCATAATAATGCCGTATGTTCTTTAGCCAACAAAACTAACTACTTGAAGTTTTGTTTAATTTTATTCTACTCGTGATAAAAAATTAACCACCACAAAATCATACCTACTATTTACACAGAGAGTATATTTTAAGTTATCTATAAAAATGTTAGCATGACTCTTGATGCCAATTGTTAGAAAATATTACGCAATAAGATCTTACTTCTTACATGAATTATAGACAACAACCACAAATACATATCATATATATAAAGTATGCTGAAAATTAATTCAAGGAATGAAGCATGCGCATATATCTTGAAGTAAATTAGACTCCAGTTCTGCGATTTTCTACGGTGATCCCAAATTAACATTCGAACACTCGGCAAGTGTTGTTTAGATACTAATCTCTTTTTTTTTTCTAGGTTAGGAGAGCCCTACTTATAGATGACCTTTACTAATCTAGAAAGAAGAAAAAAACACACTTTTCTTAAAAAATAAGAAACTAATGTGTATTCTTTTTTATTAAAAATAAGATTCTCAATTCTAGTTAAATATGGGCACCGTAGGAAATACAAAATTAATTACCAAGGATTTCTATTATGAAAATAATTTTAATTAATTTGAATTATTTTTACCATAATAAATTATAAATTATTTTACTAAAAATTCGTAATTGGACTCTTCCATTTATATTTCAGAATTCCCCACTAAATGTTTGTGTAATTTCCCATGTTAAGATTCTATATACTAATCAATAAATTAAATTACTGACTAATTTAATGATTAATTTCCTTTAGAGAAATACATAACTTATTTCATGCGTCAGATTCATAAATCTACTGGCGGGGTTTGCACATGAAAACTTAAAAGTTTTTTTATAAAAAGGTGTATCATCAATCTCTATATTGTGACATGAATTCCATCAACTAACTAATTATGTCACCAATATATATTATTATCATCCTATTTACTAGGAATATTTGATTGTAAGGCCCCACATGTGGGAAGGTGTAAAAGAGCCAAAGAAATGGAATCTGGAATTTTTTTTAAATGTGAGTGGGATCATGAAGGGGACTATGGGCCATAGGTGGTTCTATGAGCTGTAGAGTAATGGCTAGACTTGGTGAAAAATATTAATTTCTAAAGTTGGGAGTACGAGATACCAGATGACTCATACATAGGTTGATGGTCCATAAGTCTTGTCGTGGGTTTAAATTTAGAGAAAATCTCTGAGAGTTCAAAATGTTACCAGACAGACCCCCTTCTCACGACCCATGGAATGGACCACATCCTGTAATCGGGGTCTCATGGTCTTATCCGTTAGAATTTTATAAGGGGTAAATTTGACCTTTCCTAATATTATATGCATATACCACATCATTTTAACCCCCCAAAGAACTCCTTATTAGCCCTATACAACCCTAATATACCCCATTCTCCTTCGTTCAAAATATTCCTAAGTCTAAATCCCCCAAAAATACTCTCAAGTTTCTCAAGGCTTTCAAGAGAAGAGGCTTAGCTAGGGTTTCAGATTTCCTACACTCTTCAACAAGATTTTCATCCCCAATCATACCAAGGTATAAGAATTTTGATTTTAGGAGATCTTTCCTCCATGAAGCTCAACCAATCCTCTTCCTAATCAATTTTCAAGTTATGAAAATTTATAGAAGTTTTATGAACTCTTTTACATGATAACATTATGAAGTGATTTATGGTATTCTATCTTTGTATACTATATTACATTGGAATGCCATGTGAAATTTATAATTTTTTATGAGCATTAAGAAGCCCTAACTAAGATTTATGGTGTTATAGTGGGTTACTTAGAATGATTTGAAGGACCTTATTTATTCTTCTCATGTCCTAAATCTTGACTTTTGCATGATTTTGAGTATATATGCATACCCACCATGTTTAATTAAAGTTGTACACCAAGCTTCTATGTTGATCAAAACCTTATAACAAGATATGTATATTATGAATGTTATGACTTTGAAGGCCTATTATGCATGCTATGAGATATGAGAATATTGTGAAAATTATGAATGATATGAGGCCCTATCTTGATATTATGAAGTTTTTATTGTGATGTAAGACTCTACCTATGGGGAATATGAAAGATGCAGGAAAGTAAGCTTTGAAAAATTTGAAATGTCAGTTTTTACGAAAGGGCTTATGGCTCGTAAGATGAAGTACCCCATATGTGGGTTCGTAGAACCTGGGAAAACTTGATGAAAAATTGGGATATTTTAGGAGTTCGATCTATGACTTATTAGATGACCCGTGAAACCTTCTACGAGTCATAGACCATATTATAGAGGGAGAATCAGAGAAGGGGGTCTCTGAGAGTCTATTAGACAAAACTCCATCTACGGCTCGTAAATGCAGTCTCGTAGACCTGTCCAGCTAGTTTTTAAATGGGGCAAATTCTACCTTTCCTGTTTTCTAATGTCTATTCTATGTCATTTTGACCTACAAAGAGCCCCTTATCAGCCTTTAACCCCTAGTTCCTTTCATTTACTCCTCATTCCAAAATCCCTTAAGTCCTAAAACACTCTCAAGTTTCCTCAAGTCTTCAAGCAAGAAGGTGCAAGCTAGAATTCTAACTTTCTCATCATTTTCCAAGGGGTTTTCATCTCTTATAACTATGATATGTGGGTTTGATTATGACAACCTTCCTTCCCACAAGTCTAGCCACTCTTCTTCTCTAACTACATGAAGTTCATGCATTTTATGATTATTTTATGAACTCTTGCATATGATGTTATTATTATGCATTGTACACATGATTTCTATTTGAGTTCCTTAAGTAATGATTTTACTATTCTTAGATATCATTGGGGTTTGAGAATGTGATGAATTTTATGATATTAAGTTATATGCTCTATAATGCCATGATAACTTATGACAAGTTATGTCAGTTTTAGTTGGATTTCACGATATCTAAAATGAGGGTTTTACTATAATGATGGTGGATAGATTTGAAGGACTTCAAAATGCATTAATTTTACTCCTTTCTTGTCTTATACTCTTGAATTGCATAATTTTAAGTCCATGTGCATATATCTACCATGTTTGACTAAATTTACATGACAAGATTTCCATGTGGATGAATGACTATTGCATGAATTACTAGACAAGCATGTTATGATAAATTATGGCTCCTAAGCATGTATTTAACTCATGAAAAGTTTCTATAATTTGTAGGTAAATGTTGAACCCTTATAATACATCCTACCCTCTTGTGAGTGTATAATGTCTATATGAAAGAGTCAGGCATGATAACTATTTTACCTTCATGTATAAACTAAAGCTCATGAGAAGGGGTCAAGTATATCACAATCTCTACCCTCATGTGTAATGCTTACTAGAAGGGGTCAAGTTTATGAAATATTTTTATCCTCTAGTACAAGGTATATGCCCACGTGTAAGGGTCAAGTATATTAATAAGCTACTGATGCCATGTTATCATGTTTGTACAAGTCATTCAAGTTATGATTAAGTTTATAATTATTTCAAGTATTTCGTGGGATTAGACCTAGTACCGAAATAGGCTTAAGGTGGGGGCTCGACACAAGCAGTCCTTATATAATGTCTTGGGTCTCTTAACTATGTGCCACCATAGAATTATATTATTTTCCTAAATGGGCTTTACTAATGGATCCAACTAGGACAAGTTACCTACTTTGTGGGGTCATACTTGGTTTACCTTATCCAATAGACCATAATTTTATTTGGTGTAGAGTGAATATCGAAATTCCAAGTAGTAGCTCACTTATTCTTATATGTCAGTTCGGGTTTCCTCCCACATAGGTATAATATATTATGTAGGCTTGACTATTTTCATGCATGTCTTAAATTAAGCATGTATGACACATATCATATTGAGCTTTTATGTCTGATGATTATGATTATGCATCTCGAATATTGTGGCTTATGTTCTTTGTTGCATCGCATCGTGCATACGTAGTATATTCCAAGTACTAATACATACATTTTGCCTACATGATCTAACCATGTAGGGATAAGAGCTCCTATTCATCTTCTTCCTCCATGTGGCTAGCGGATCCTTTGAAGACTACTATTGGTGAGTCCTCCACTTCAGGGACAAGATCCACCTTACTTTCATGCTTTGTTTAGTCATGTCCATTTTGGACTTTTATCTTTTGAGGGTGAGCCCGGGAGATGTCTTGGCCCCCGTTCCACTCATATTAGAGGTGTAGTTGGATATAGATATTTATGTATCGAGCTTGACTCATATTATGTTTATGTGATTACAAAAGACTTCTCTTAGTCCCTTTTTCCCCTCTACACTTTTTGTATGTTGAAGGATCTGATGGAAGTCCCAAGTCCCTAAATACCCCCATAGCGTGAGTCATACTTACTCCCTCCTTAGACTTACTTGTTATGTATGTAATACAAATCCATTTCCCCATATCATCCCAATAGCATATGTGCAAAGCCTCATTTCTGTTAGAAATTATGTGTTATGTGTTTAACTAAGAATGTGCTTCGTATGCTTATGAGGCTTGTTTCGGATCTCCCTTTGGGTTTCCATTGCCGTGTCATGTCTAGGCCCTAGGCTTGGCTCGTAACAAGTTTGGTATCAAAGCACTAAGTTTGTAATGGTCCTTAGAAATCCAATAACACTGCATTGAGTAGAGTCTTGTTCAAGGTTAATGGTTCTCAGAAGTCCAATAACACCACATTGAGTAGAGTCTTGTTCATGGTTGTGAAGCACGCCACAACTATGAATTGGAAGCTATGAGGCATTTTAGGAAATAGTTCACTTCTTTATGATCTATGTCATGCTTTAGATTTAAATTAAGGTTTCCTTTCCCTAATAGGTGATTTTTTGATCTTTTAGATCATGCCGCCAAGGAAAATGGCACCAAGAGCTCTCACACCTGAGGAGGGTCTGACCCATCTGGTTCCTCGAGCTCCTCAAGAAGAAGGGGTCATGCACGTCGAATACTGAAATGTCATTTCCATGTTACCACAAGCCATGACCACTCAATTGAACCAAGGAACCCAAGCTCTTCATGCTCCCACCTGATGTGCTGTCAAAATACAATACATTCGGTGCCTGAAATAAGGGGTTTTATGAGTTCTTAATGCAACTTTTTAGTGTTTTGATGTATATTTGTGTTAATTTGCAGAAAAGTTAGGTTGGCATGATTTTGAAGAAAAGTTACAGATTTTGCTGAAACATAGGCCATACAAACCTACCTACGAGTCGTAGCTCACGCTATGAGTCATAGGTTGTATCGTAGCAAGAATCAGAGACCAAAAATCAGAAATCTACCAAGTGAAGGTCACCCCTACGAGCCTAACCTATGAGTTGTAATACACACTATGACGCATATAGGTAGACTCGTAACAAGAATCAAAGAGCCAAAATATTGGATCAAAAACTGAAGACCAAGACTACGAGACAAACATATGAGTCATAGACTAAGCAATGACTTGTACCTATGGATCAGACCAATTCAGTCCAAGATGCCAAGAACCTGATACGAGACCCTGACTATGACTCGTAGGTCCTAGTACCGAAATAGGCTTAAGGTGGGGGCTCGACACAAGCAGTCCTTATATAATGTCTTGGGTCTCTTAACTATGTGCCACCATAGAATTAACAAGTCGTAACTATGAGACTTATCAGCTGCCAACTGTCTTTTCTATGTAAATTCTAGGGTTATTTTGTAAATACTACATATAGCTTAAGTTAGGTTTTTGAAAGGAGTTCGACCAATAGATATTGTACAAGTATATTTTGAAGCTTTTATTAGGTTTTTAGAGTATATTATTGTTCTCTCTTAGAAAACCCATTTTGGGGATTGCAAATCTTGCCTTGTACTCGTTGTTGATCAATCAAAATTGTGGATTTGCAACTTGTGGTGCCTATCTCCTTCATTGTTATTGGTGAAACTCTCAACTATGCCTATTATATGCATTCTTGTGTGTTTTTCTTTAGCCATGAGTAGCTAAGCACCCACAACTTGGGGTTGTGGGAACCATGGGTAATTGACTTGAAATAGCCTCATTTTCTTGCATTTCTATGATTGGGGTTTTGCATGTATTATCTATTTTCCTTCATTTTATTGTTTGGTGGTGGCCAACACCAAACTTTGCCTACTATCACGATCCTGACCAAGGTAGTGACGAATAGGAAAAAGGAAGTAGATGACAGAATTTGGTTGATGTGCTCCTGTATAATAGACCAAACCTGACCAAGAGGAGGTTGACTTGGACTATTGGTAACGATTAGTTGGCACGCCATGGTGGCCTTCCAAGCTCTATGGTGAAATTCAACCTTCACCTTGACAAGAGGGCTGGAAGAACCTAAGTTATCATCCTACATACAACTCACCAATTATAGTTATGTATCTAGGGTAATGAAGTCGATGAACCATAGGGAACACAATTCCCAAGTTGTCCCCAAAATTGAGTGTTTCCTTGCATTTTAATTAGTGTTTATTTTATTTTGTTTTTGAATCACAAACACCCTCCCCATTTAGAGATTGCAGTCATAAATACAAGAAACAATTAGTAGTGAAGTCTTGTAGTCAAAGCTATGTATTCCCTATGGATTTGACCCTAACCTCGATTAGGTTAATTACTGATAGCGACCACTTTCTTATTAGAGCGTGACCATCACACATCAAAAATTATGGGGCCGTTGCCAGGGAATACGGCTAGGTTTTGACTTGAATTCACTATTAGTTAGTTTTAGTGTTAATTTCTAGAATCTCTTGTATTTTACTTTTGTTTTTGTTTTTGTTGTTTGAGTTTGCTTGCAGGTTGTGCTAGGCTGTGTTCCCAGCATAAAGAGTCAAGGTGAATCCTTAGCTCTGATTAATGTGGAGATCCATCGACTATTCAGAAGAATAGCTCAAGTGAACGAGGATATTGCGGTTGAGGAGGAAATCAATATGAATGAGGAAGACTTAAGAAGAGAGGAGAATGCACCACCAAGGGATAATCGACCACAGCTTAGAGATTTCAATGCAAATGCTTACGATTGGAATCAGTACCGATTGAACTCTATGGCTATGGACATTACCGATTTTATAGTACTTCCCCTCTACCAGCAGATGCTAAGTTTACGGTATCAAGTGGATTGCTCCAGATGCTCCAAAACCATGGTCTATTCACAGGTCTACCTTCAGAGGATCCCCACCATCATCTCCAAAATATCATTTTCATGTGCAAAAATGTCATGGGGACACAAAATATTTCTATTGATGCTATTGGATTAAGGGTGTTTCCATTGTCATTGATTGGCAATGCAACTATATAGTTATCTGAGCTTCCTCTGGGTACCATCACGAGTTGGGCTAAGCTGCAAAGGGTGTTCCTAGAAAGGTATTTCCCAAGGTCGAAGAAGCTGAAGCTCAAAGACCAAATTAATAACTTCGAGCGATTGCCTGGAGACTCTCTTAGCACTACATGGGAGAGATCCACCAAATACTTGAGGATGGTCACTAATCACAAAATTGTTTATGATGCTTTGGTCGAGATCTTCTATAGAAAACTTGATGATAATAGCAAAGCTTGTGCCAACACTATCATGAGAGGTGTTTTTCTTGATCAGATGTTTGAGCTAGTAGCCAAAAGAATGGGACAAGTGGTGAAGACCAACAGAGCATGGGGTCAAAGTGAGCATGGGAATACAAAGAGTTCTTGTGCGGTTACCACAAATAGTGAGCAGGCAAAAGTGAATGAAGAGATTATGGAGCAATTTGCTCAACTCCGTGCAAGCATGGATTTGGTTTTGAAGCAAAACCAAGCTAGTATGAAGGCAATAGCTCACGAACCCCCAATTACTCCTGTGTATGATGATCAATTCTTTGATAAGGATTCCTGTTATGTGAGCAACCAAGCGACGGGTTTTTGAAATAACCCCCAAGGGTCCAACTCGAACTATTGGAGGTAAGGTTCTGGGAATCAAGGGCGAAACTTTAATCAAGATAGAGCATATAGAGATAATAAGGGTGGATACTATGAGAGAGACACTATTGGAGGTAAGGTTCTGGGAATCAAGGTCGAAACTTTAATCAAGATAGAGCATATAGAGATAATAAGGGTGGATACTATGAGAGAGACAGAGTGCCAGATGCAGAATGGAGAAGAAGAGAAGGCTACAGGAATGGGCCCTATGTGCCACCACATAATCGTGACTCCAGGTGGAGTACTTCGAGGATTGAAGAAATGTTCAATAAATTGTTGAAAAAGGTGGATCACCAGGATGAGACTATGAAAGGGATAAAGACAGATATTTCAAGCATAAATCAAAAAATTGAGTCTCATTCCGTAGCAATCAAGCAACCTGAACAACAATTTGAGCAAGTGTCTTCACAGTTGAACCAACGCCAAAAGGGCACCCTACCTAGCAACATGGTTTAAAATCCTAAGAACGAAGGGCATTGCATGGCTGTGATGACTAGGAGTGGCAAAAGCATGATAGATTCCCCTATACCAAAGGTGGAAAATGGGAACCACAAAAAGAGAATGAATGAAGGAACTAAAGCGTGCAACACAGAAGAGCAATCCAAGAAGTATAAAACTTTTCCAAGGCCTCTTCCTCCTTCCCTAAACGGCTTGGAAAGAGAAAGGAGGAAGATATGTTTGAACAATTTTTTGCAGTGCTAAAAAAGTTATCAGTGGACCTTCCTTTAGTTGAGGCCCTTGAGAGGATACCAGGACATGCCAAATGGATGAAAGATCTAGTAAAAAAGAAGTTAAAAGTGAACCAAGACCTCTCCAAAAATGTTCAGTGTTGTAGTGCCATCACTAAAAAGTCATTAGTACAAAAGTCCGAAGATCCGGGTGCATTCACCATACCATGCACTGTAGGAGAACTAACATTTGTTAAAGCACTGTGTGACTTGGGGGCTAGCATTAACTTAATGTATCTTTTCATATTTAGAAAGCTTGGTTTAAGGAGCCTTGTCCCTATAAAGATGCGATTGTTGATGGCAGACTGAACAGTCAAGAAGCCCCTAGGATCTTGTATAATGTGTTGGTAAAGGTAGACAAATTTATATTTTTCACAGATTTTGTTATACTTGACTATGAGGTTGATTTTACAGTTCCAATCATTTTGGGAAGACTTTTTTTAGCCACAGGTCGAGCATTAGTAGACATGGAGAAGAGTTTTCTTACTTTCGGGTTTGGTGAAGAAGCAGTGATGTTTCGAGTGGGTCAGCAGGATGGGAAGAGTTCTGAGTTCTAAGTCATCTTAATGATTTCAATGGATGAGGATGATGAAGCTGAAATCCTAATAGAATTGAGGCTTGGGGTTGATCCTTTGGTAGCCGTGTCGATGAACTTTGATGGTGACAACATTCCTGATTATGAGAAAATAGTAAATGCTCTAAGGGTGTCATTCGGGTTGAGGCAAAAAGTAAGACTGGATTTAGATTAATACAATAGGGAAATGCCACCTACAAAGCCCTCTGTAGAAGTTCCAACAGAATTAGAGTTAAAGGCATTACCATCACATCTGAAATATGCATACTTGGGAGCATAGTACATTACCTGTCATCATTGCAGCAGATTTAAGTGAAGCTCAAACAGAAGCTCTAGTCTCAGTTCTCAAGCAGTATAAAAAAGCTATTAAGTGGAAAATTGTAGACATAATTGGCATACACTTGGGAATATACACTCACAAAATTTATCTAGTCAAAGATTACAAACCAAGTATTGAGCATCAAAGGCGGTTGAATCCCCCAATGCAAGAGGTTGTGAGGAAAGAAATTATCAAGTGGTTAAATGCCAGAGTAATCTACCCGATTACTGACTTGAGTAGGTGAGCCCAGTGCAGTGTGTTCCAAAGAAGGGAGACATCACAGTGGTGCCTAATGCAAAGAACGAGTTGATCCCCATGAGACCAGTCACCAGATAGAGAGTGTGCATGGATTATAGAAAATTAAATGCTTCTACCGAGAAAGATCATATTCCTATGCCTTTCATGGATTAGATGCTTGACAAACTAGCATAAAAGGGATGGAATTGTTTCCTTGATGGGTGTTTCGGGTACAATCAAATTGTTATTACGCCTGAGTATCAAGAGAAGACAATTTTCACATTCCCCTATGGTACCTTTGCATTCAAGATAATTCCCTTTAGACTTTGCAATGCGCCAACCACATTTCAGAGATGCATGATGTCTATCTTTTTGAACATGGTTGAAAATACTATTGAGGTGTTCATGGATGACTTCAGTGTCATTGGCCAATCTTCTGAAAAATACCTTTTACATTTGCATGATGTGTTGCAGAGATGTGTCGAGACCCACTTGGTGCTAAACTGGGAGAAATATCATTTTATGGTCAAAAAGGGCATCCTACTTGGACACAGAATTTTGGGCAAAGGAATTGAGGTGGATAAAGCAAAAATTGAGGTGATAAAAAAATTACCGCCACTAATTTTAATAAAAGGTATCAAAAGTTTTCTAGGCCATGCTGGATTCTACTGCCATTTCATAAAGGATTTCTCCAAGATCTCACAACCCCTGTGTAAGTTACTAGAAAAAGATGCGAAGTTTGTATTTGATGATGCATACATACCGCCTTTGAAGAATTGAAAAGAAGGCTCACCACAACGCCCATTATTATAGCTCCAGATTAGTCACAACCGTTTGAGCTAATGTGTGATGCAAGTGGGGTTGCACTCGATGTGGTATTGGGATAATGCAGAGAGAGAGTCTTACTTTTGATCTATTATGCCAGCAAATCACTGAATGTGGTTCAGAAAAATTACACCATGAACGAACAAGAATTGCTTGCATTTGAAAATTTTTGTTCATACTTGTTGAGAGCTAAAGTGATTGTACACACCGACCATGCAACACTCAAATATCTGATGGCAAAGAAGGATGTAAAGCCTAGATTGATCAGATGGGTACTTCTTTTATAGGAATTCAATTTTGACGTGATTGATAGAAAAGGTCAGAAAACCAGGTTGCCGATCACCTTTTTCGATTAGAAGATGAGGCAATGGTAAAATTTGATGATGGGTTGGACATAAATGACTTATTCCCCGATGAAAGAGTTCTGGCAGCATCATATGATCTTATCCCTTGGTTTGCAGATTATGCCAACTATTTGGTGAGTGATATAGTGCCCTCTAATTTGAACACCCATCAACGTTGCAAGTTTATGCATGATGTAAAGAAGGTTTTCTGGGATGAGCCATATTTGTTTCGTATTTGTGCTAATAGGATCATCCGTAGATGTGTTCCAGAATTATGCATGATGTAAAGAAGTTCTTCTAGGATGAGCCATATTTGTTTCACATTTGTGCTGATGGGATCATCCGTAGATGTGTTCCAAAAGCGGAGATGATGAGCATTCTTGAAGCATGTCACTCTTCACTGGTGAGTGGCCATCACAGTGGAGCTCGAACGACTTACAAGGTGTTATAGTGTAGCTACTATTGGCCGTCTATAAATCAAGATGCCCATGACTTTGTAAAGTTGTGTGATAGATGTTAAAGAGAGGGCGGAGTTTCACGAAGGCACGAACTTCCTTTAAATCCTATTTTGGTCATAGAATTATTCGATGTTTGGGGCATTGATTTTATGGGACCCTTTTTTAGCTCTCACGGTAACAAGTATATTCTTATTGTAGTAGATTATGTCTCCAAGTGGGTGGAGGCCGTAGTCCTACCAAATAATGAGGGTAAAAGTGTTATGGGATTTCTCCAAAAAATATTTTTTCCAGGTTCGTTACACCTTAGGCAATTATGAGTGATGGAGGTTCTCATTTTTGCAACCGACTATTCAAAGCTCTCCTTGAAAGATATGGTGTGAAGCACCATCATCCCCAAACTAGTGGGCAAGTGAAAGTATCAAATAGGGAAATAAAGCAAATCCTATCCAACATAGTGAATGTGAATCATATTGATTGGTAAAGGAAGTTGGATGATGCTTTATGGGCCTATCGAACTGCCTTCAAAACTCCCATCGGAATGTCTCTGTATCAACTGGTTTTTGGAAAGGCCTGTCACTTGCCGGTTGAACTTGAACACAAAGTGTAGTGGGCATTAAAAAAACTGAATCTAGATTGGTAAGAAGCTGCAACCTTTAGGTTGATGCAAGTGAATGAACTTGATGAGTTTAGACTGCGAGCATATGAAAGCTCTGCTTTGTACAAACAATGAATGAAGGTTCAGTATGATCGTAGAATTGAAGATCGCCTGTTTGCTCTAGGAGACATGGTATTGCTTTACAACTCCAGGTTGAGGTGGTTTCAACTTCCCCTATTTTTAATCCCAATGTTTTCTTACCGTGTTTCTTGTTTCTTGCGGATATTTAATTTTCTATTGAATTGGCATGTTTTAGGAAGTATAGATAATTTGTAAATGCATAGTAATGTTATCTTTTGGCATATATGAGGTGGATAAAGCAAAAATTGAATTGGCATGTTTTAGGAAGTATAGATAATTTGTAAATGCATAGTAATGTTATCTTTTGGCATATATGATTCTTAACTGTTCCTTGAACTTTTGATAAAAATTGGGTACCCTCAAAAGTTTTGAAGTTGTGATTGTTGATGTATTCATACATTTTTGAGTATTCAAAAATATTGGTTCTGATATTGTGAAGGTAAGCTGTAACTAAAAGTATGACCTGTGAGTCTATGCTTGATTGCAGATGCAATTGCAATGTGTGCTGTGAGCTTATTTTGCTACATTCATGTATCTTGTATGGACCCAGAACTTGCCTTTTTACTCTAAAGTTAGTTTGGTGATGTGGTGGATATGGAAGGGATCTTAGGCCTTTGTTTCTTGAGTGAAACCACTTTTAGCCTAAATGACCCACCAAATGAGTGAGTGAATCCCTTGATCCATAATTTTCAGCTTATCATGTACTCATTCTTTACTTGATACCTCGCTAGCTTAACCTTGTTTGATAAAATGCCTTGATATTGGCCTTGGTCTATCGTTGAACATGTGAACCTTGATTGAGGCCAAAAGCCTAAGTTGAGGGTGGCCACAGTTAGTGGCCCGGGTTTGAGGCATAGATATTGTGTACTTCACTCGAGGCCAAAAACCTAAGTTGAGGGTGGCCCTTATTGTGGCAGAGTAATAATAAAAAGGTGGTTAGTTGGGAAATCAAGAAAGAAATGGAAAACATGAATTGAGTGAAGAAAAAGAAATGAAAAGTGCTTTGAGTTGAGGTAAAAGTAGCAAACATGAGTTTGAAATCAAGGCTTAGCTGAAAAAGAGAAAGAAAACACTCGAAAAAAGTTAAAAACAGGAGAATAAGGGTGGATTTGTTTAAAAGGGGTGGATTATGAAAGCAAAAAGTGTTGGTGAACATGGTTCAAGGATAGCTTTAGTCACCATTTGCCCAAAATACCTCACCAAAGCACCCTGAGTCGATGTTATAAGCCTATAAGTCCTAAAGTGATCTGCCTCCACTTTATTACCAAGACAAAAGATGAGTGTAGAGGCAAGCCTATGGTGTTAGTCAGTATGCATTGAATTTATTTGTGTGAGTGAGAATGCTTTCTTAGTCCCTGAATTCTAAAATGCTTTTGAGTGATTATAAGGGACTTCGTTCTGGTGAGGCTATTTGCACTACTTGAGAAACATATGACTATACTAGTGATTGTGGACAGTTGATGCTCCTTAGCTTATCATAGTTGGATTGCTAGGTTTGCTAAATAGTTCCACAATCTTGTTTTGAACATGGTAGTTGGGTACCTGAATCAGAGGAGTTGATATATATGCCATTAGCATAGTTACTATGTATTTCTCTTTGTCTGCGTAGATTGAGTCATCGCGTGAGGACAAACAACAATTTTAAGTTGAGGGTGTTGATGTGCTGTCAAAATACAACACATTTGGTTCCTGAAACAAAGGATTTTGTGAGTTTTTAAAATGATTTTTTAGTATTTTGATGTGTTTTTGTGTTAATCTTGCAAAAAAGTTAGGTTGACATGATTTTGAAGAAAAGTTGCAAATTTTGCTAAAGCATAGGCTAGAGCCTACCTACGAGTCATAGCTCATGCTATGAGTCATAGCTCACGTTACAAGTCATAGGTTGTATTGTTGCAAGAATCAGAGACCAAAAATAAAAAATCTACCAAGTGAAGGTGACCCTTACGAGCCCAACCTACGAGTCATAATACACACTATGACTCGTATAGGTGGACTCGTAGCAAGAATCAAAGAGCCAAAATTTTGGATCAAAAACTAAAGACCAAGACTATAGACAAACATATGAGTCGTAGCCTAAGCAATGACTCGTACCTATTGGTCATACCAGTTCTATCCAAGATGCCAAGAACCTGATATGAGACCCTGAATATGACTCGTAGGTCATCTTACAAGTCATAACTGTGAGACTTATTAGCTGTTATCTGTCTTTTCTGTGTAAATTCTAGGATTATTTTGTAAACACTTCATATAGCGTAAGTAAGGTTTTTGAAAGGAGTTAGACCAGTAGACTTTTTACAATTACATTTTGAAGTTTTTCTTAGGTTTTTAGAGTAGATTATTGTTCTCTCTTGGAAAATCCATTTTGGGGATTGCAAATCTTGCCTTGTACTCGTTGTTGATCAATCAAGCTTGTGGGTTTGCAACTTGTGTTGCCTATCTCTTTCATTATTATTGGTGAAACTCTTAACTATATCTATTATATATATTCTTGTGTATTTTGCTTTAGCCATGAGTAGCTAAACACCCACAACTTGGGGTTGTGGGAACCATGGGTAATTGACTTGAAATAACCTAGTTTTCTTGTATCTATGATTGGGGTTTTGCATGTATTATCTATTTCTCTTCATTTTTATTGTTGTTTGGTGGTGGCCAACACCAAACCCCACCTACTATCACGATTCCAACAAAGGTAGTGACAAATAGAAAAAGGGAAGTAGATGATAAAATTCGGTTGATGTGTTCTTGTCTAATTGACCAAACCTGACCAAAGGGAGGTTGACTGGGACCATTTGTCGGTTTGTTGGCACGCCATGGTGGCCGACCAAAATCCATGGTAAAATTTGACCTTCACCTTCACAAGAGGGCAATAAGAACCTAAGTTACCATCTTGCATGTGACTCACCAATTATATTATGTATCTAGGGTAATCAAGTCGACGAACTAGGGGGAACATAATTCCCAAGTTGTCCCCAAAATTGAGTGTTTCCTTGCGTTTTAATTAGTGTTTATTTTATTTTGTTTTTGATTCACAACCCCCCATTTAGAGATTATAGTCATAAATACTAGAAATAATTAGTAGTGAATTCTTATAGTCAAAGTCCTGTATTCCCTATGGATTCGACCCTAACCTCAGTTAGGTTAATTACTGATAGCAACCGCTTTCTTATTGGAGCGTGACCATCACATCACCACCCCAAATTCAAGAGTGAGGGATTTCACCAGGATGAACCCTCTGGAGTTCCATGGCTCCAAAATGGAAGAGGATCGACCCCCAAGAATTCATTGATGAGATACATAAAGTGTTTGCTATTATAGGGGTAAGTTCAGAGGATAAAACGAAACTTGTGGGCTATCAATTCAAGGGCATTGCACAAATTTGGTTTACCCAGTGGAATCTAGAAAGGGAGAATGATGATCATGGGAGGAATTTAAAGATGCCTTCCTCAATCTATTCTTCCCTATTGAATTGAGAGAGTTAAAGATGATAGAGTTCATGAATCTCAAGCAAGTTTCTATGAGTGTAAGGGAGTATTCCCTTAAGTTTAACAAGCTCTCAAAATATACTCCTCACTTGGTTGTCGACTCTAGGGCAAGGATGAATAAGTTTATGTCGGGGGTATTTGACTTGGTAAATGAAGAATGTCGCACTGCTATGCTTATGGGTGATGTGAATTTGTCTCAGCTTATGACTTATGCCGAGCAACTTGAAGGACAGAATCTTAGGAAGAGGAGGAGTGAGGAGTCCAAGAGGGCTCGGTATGATGATGGTTTTCAAGGTGCTAAGGGTGATCGTTTCAAATAAGCTCACAAATTAAAAGGCCAAGGATCGTCCAATTCTCAAAATAAGAGGTTTGCTAATGATAGGGTGCCTAAACCTAAGGCTTAAGGTGGCAACGGTGGGATGACTTTTCAAAGATACCCAAAATATGGGGAATCATGGTGGCAAATACTTGAGGGACTCGAATGCTTGCTCTAGGTGTAGAAAGGTGGATCACAAGGTTGTTGACTGTCAATATGCTCAAAACAAGGGAAACGATGGTTGTTCTCAAGGTCAAGGTGCTCACATTGATAAAGGGCACAAAGAGGCCAACAAAGAGGTGCTCCACATCACAATCAGTTTTATGCCCTCCAAGGGAGACAAGAAATAGAACAGGTGCCCAATGTTGTTACTAGTATGTTAAAGGTTTATGATTGTGATGTGTATGCTTTAGTGGATCCGAGTGTTACTCTTTCTTTCATTACTCCTTTGTTGCTAACAAGCTTCATGTGTGTCCCGAATTATTATGTGAACCCTTTGAGGTGTCTACCATCGTTGGTGAGTCTATTATTGCTAGAAGAGTCTATAGGGGTTGTCCCATGTCTATATTGCATAAAGTATTGCCTTGTGATTTTGTTGAGCTTGACATGGTGGATTTTGATATTATTCTTGGGATGGATTGGTTACATGCATATCATGCTTCCATTGATTGTAGGACCCCTAAGGTTAGATTCCAATTCCCTAATGAGCCTATACTTGAGTGGGGAAGTCGTAATGTGGTGGTTAAGGTGTATCATGTTTCCATTGATTGTAAGACTCATAAGGTTAAGTTTCAATTTCCTAATGAGCCCGTCTTTGAGTGAAAAGGTCATAATTTGATGGTTAATGGTAGGTTTATTTCTTGTTTTAAGGGTCAGAAATTAATTTCTAAGGGTTGCATTTACCATCTCATTAGGGTTTGGGATATTAAGTCTAACGTCCCACCCATTGAGTCAGTTTCGGTTAGAAATAAGTTTCTTGATCTCTTCCCCGATGATCTTCTCGGTGTTCCTCCTTAAAGGGAGATAGATTTTGATATAGATCTCCTTCCTGATACTCAACCCATTTCTATTCCTCCTTACCGTATGGTCCCGGTGGAGTTAAAGGATCAATTGAAGGATATATCGGACAAGGGTTTCATAAGGCCTAGTAAGTCACCTTGGGGTGCATCACTATTATTTGTAAGGAAGAAAGATGGCTTACTTAGAATGTGCATCGGTTACTGGCAACTCAATAAGGTCATCATAAAGAATAAGTATCCTTTTCCAAGGATAGATGACCTATTTGATCAACTACAAGGGGCTACTCATTTTTCTAACATTGATCTTTGGTCCATATATAACCAAATGTGGGTGAGGGAGTGTCATATTCCCAAAATCACTTTCTGGATAAGGTATGGGTATTTCGAGTTCGTGGCGATATCCTTTGATTTGACTAATGCTCCGATGATATTTATGGATCTTATGAATAGGGTCTTTAAACCCTACCTTAACATGTTTACTGTCATATTCATTAATTATATTTTGTTTTACTCCTGAGGTGAAGAAGAGTATGTAAAGCATTTGAGGATAGTGTTACAAACTTTGAGGGATGAGACGTTGTTCGCTAAATTTGGTAAATGTAAATTTTTGTTGAAGGAAGTTGCATTCCTAGCACACGTGGTATCGGGTGATGGAATTAAAGTGGACCTTAAGAAGACAGTAGTGATAAGAAATTGGCCTAGGCCCTTGACTCCAATGGATATTAGGAGTTTTTTGGGCTTAGCAGGCTATTACCGGAGGTTTGTGAATGATTTATCCTTAATTGCTTCCCCTTTGACAAAATTAACTCAAAAAAAGGCAAAATTGTTTTGGATCAATAAATGTGAAAAGAGTTTTCAAACTTTGAAAGACAAGCTGACATCCATTCCTATTTTAGCTCTACCAGATAGGTAAGAAGGGTTTGTGGTTTATTGTGACACTTCAAGGGTTGGTTTGGGATATGTACTGATGCAAAGTGGCAAAGTCATGGGATATGCCTCTCGACATCTAAAAGTGCATGAACGTAAGTATCCCATCCATGATCTTGAGTTAGTGGCCATGGTGTTTGCTTTAAAAATTTAGCATCATTATTTGTATGGGGTTCATGTAGATGTATTTACTGACCATAAGAGTCTCCAATATATGTTCACACAAAGGTATCTTAATTAGAGGAAAATAAGGTGGTTGGAACTCCTTAAGGATTATGACATGAGTGTGCACTATCATCCTGGCAAGGCTAATGTCATGGAGGATGCTCTAAGTAGGGTGTCCATGGGAAGTGTATCTCATATTGATGATGGCAATACGGAATTGGCTAGAGAAGTTCACTGGTTGGCTAGGTTGGGGTTAGGTTGAATGAAGATGAAACGGTAGGCCTTGTTTTGCCTGCTGAAATGGAAGCAAAACTGAAAGCAGAGAAAAATAGTGATGCTTCAAAGCATTCAAGGAAGTGAAGCTTCAGTAGACCTTCTTGGCTTCTCTGTACTATTGTCAATTTGGACAAGAAGATTAAAAAAATAGTAGTGATCATTCTAAATAAAGACAATGCAAATAGTGCAGACAGTTTTAGCCAACGCGTAGATGCCTACTACCAGAAACAACCACAACTTCTAGCCTTACTCTAACAATTATAACAACTATCTTTGTTTAGCAGATTTCTATCACCAAATACTTACCAAGAACCATCATCTCCGAAACTCCTCTCCTATTCTATACTTGCATTTTATTAATAATGATGATCAATTTGACAAGGAGGAAAATAACATATCAGAGATAATCGATTCTGATGCTGAGAGCTCATCATCATATTAGTCTCTAATTACACCCCGCATAAGCCAAATTTGAATCAGACATGATTGTTGCAGACTTGGTGATCAGAAATGTCAATTGTGAAATCATCTTGCACAAGCAGGTTTATTTCTTGCGCATAAGCCAAATTTGAATCAGACATGATTGTTGCAGACTTGGTGATCAGAAATGTCAATTGTGAAATCATCTTGCACAAGCTTAGTCAAGTTGACAAGCATTGCAACAAGTCATCATGGAAGATAGAGTTGCACGAAAGCTTATGGGAGTTGTTGGAATCGGAGATGTTAATCTTATTAAATGAGAGCACGAGATCTTCAAGGTTAGATATATAGATTGGAGAGGAGGAAAAAATGAATATTATGAGCAACTTCTGAGGCATGAAGAAGAGAAAAGGAGCAGGTCCAAGATGAGGCTGAAGGGTTGCTTCAACATGCCTGAAGAGAAGACCAGCTCCATAAGTTGCTGCATCCAAAGGGACTTCGTGCAAACAGAGAATCAATCAATTCTTGAATTCTTATTGTCACAATTTCTATAATTTTCTTAAAGAAATTTGAGACCACAAAGGATAAAACCAACTCTTTGATTGAAGTTGGATCTCTGAGAAGCTTACAACATCCTTACAACTCGTAAGACTGAAAAGCTTTAAGCTCATCACAGCTACATAGAAGTTAATACATGAAAATATAAAAAAATATCTTTTCGGAGAAGTTGAAATATATAAAAGTTATCTCCATCTTAGTTGCATAGCCTAACTTCAAATTCATAACAAAGTAAATAGAGAAACAAGTAAAGAACAGGTACAAACATAAATAATTTTTAATTAAAGAATGTCGCAAAAACAAAACTATGCTCTTATAATACAAAATAAATTGGAAATAACTTACACACCTTACTGTAAGCAATTATTGTGTTAGGCATAGTTTACAAATTTAACATATCCATATTATAAATATGCAAAGCAAAATAGTTAAACATAAAATAAAGGAAAAGAATTGACCTCAATAGGTAACTTGCAACAAAGGATGGCAGAGCGAAAACCATATGAAATTCCTTAAAAATAATTCAGCAGGTCTTTCTAGAAAATAACAGGTCCAGGTCTTAGATAGGAAGTTATAGATTTTTGAATCAATAAATTCAACCAAAATTAGAGCAGAAATTGCATAAATTGAAAGGGGGAAAGCAAGCTAAGCACACATCCAACAATAATAAGATGGAACAATGAAAACCAACAGTGGAACCATAAATCAAATCTATACATAGCAAAAAGCTACAATATTATATCAGATGCTTCATCAAATATAGAATCTATGATAGGGAGAAGATTCATCCTACTTGATGTCATTGTGTTCCAAATTCTTAATAAGGAGAGAACAAAATCATCATGTACCATAATTTGAGGAAGCATCGTGCAGAAGAAGAAGATATAACAGTTGCAGAAGATAGGGTTCTATTCAGATCTACAGTGATGCGAAAGTTTTGATTTTTTTTCTTGTTTGTGGCTAAATTTCTAAGTATGGAAATGAAGAGATAACCTTGTGTGTATATATATATATATATATATATATTTGTTTACAATACATCTTGCCAAGTGTACTACACTTGGTCCAATTGAAACCCAATAACTTTCAAGTGGGTCCCACAAATAATCTTCAAGACACCAAGTTTTAAAAATTCTACTTGGGTCCTAAACTTTTCAATAATGCCACATTAATCTCAGATCTTCCTAATTGTTCCAATGCACGAAATGTGAGTTCTAACAATAGTCCTAGCACCCCCCGACAAGGTGGTCAAGGTATATACATCTCAACAAGGTAGTATGGGCCAAGCACCCCCTTAGAAGGTGGTTAAGGTATATACCCCTCAGCAAGGCAGTACGGGCCTAGCACCCCCGACAAGGTGATTGAGACATAGCACCCCCTCAACAAGGTGTGGTCAACTTGCAACTCTATAGATACTTTTTATGAAATCAACACAATCATACATTACTTTCATCATCAAAAAGTCACTTGACTCATAGGCAATCCATTACATCATAAATAACTCAAGAATCCTAAATCGGACATTTTATCAAACAACTGATAGGAGTGTAATGCTAGTTCAAAATAATGCAATTCAAGAGTGACATCATGCAAGAAAATATAATATAAATCAACCCACAAACACTTGGTAACAATCTCATGAGATATATCTCGAAATCCTTCATCAAATCTCAAAATAGATCATAAATTGATAGCTCAAAATATGCTTAAATAGTCCACATTTCATGAAACCCCACCATTGTTTATAATCAAATTCATAGTAATAATACCCATAAGTAAATCAATACTGAAAACATGTTATTTACATAAAATGAAAGATTGGGCACCATGGGTGGAAGGATCCAATGGTTGAAACCCCATACCTTAACTTTGGAGAATTCTTTTATGAAGATTGAATGAATTCCTTAAGATCCGGAATGAGTTTAAGAAACTTTATTGTGAGTAAAAAATGAATAAGTATAGGTGTTTTTACACATAGGGAGGCTTAGGCCCAAGACCCAAAGGCCTTGGACTGAACAACCAAACCAGAAAAAATGTTTAGGTCCGTGCCATGGCTGTATCATGCCAAGGGCGCGGATTGATTTTCAAAATCGTCATTTTTTTAAAATTAAATTTTGATATGGTTGCTCTAAAATTAGGGTTACATTTATTTCTCACTTAATTTTTCCTTTGATCTAGAATATGAAGTCAAATTTTGGATATCACGTATGGATTTTGAGATATATGAAAATTACGAATATGGGCATTTCCGAGGCACATTTTTGGGCACTTTTTAGGGCATTTCACGCGTCTTCTATAGCTCACAGTTATGACTCATAACTAGATTTAGGAGTCATAATAGGCTTTCAAATTCAGCTTCTTGAATCTTGAACTTCACTATTATGGATCCACTCTATGAATCATAGTCTGATCTATGACTCGTATTACCTTCTCGTAAACTTCACATGAATCATCTGGTCCATCTCTAGAAATCTTCACGAAACACGTCTTTATAACTCATAAAATGATCTATTACTTGTATAGGGATCTCATATTGATAAACTTTAGACTTTCATCCAACGCTAGAAATCTGCATGAAACTACCTTTACTACTCGTAGAAGGCTCTAAAACTCATAAAGGGTCTCGTAATGTCCTCAAAAACAAGAAAAAAGTCTGCAACTTTCCCAAAATCATGTTAATCATTTTTTCTTTGAAAACAAACACAAAAACACATAAAAATGACAAAAGTCACAATTAGAGCACACGAAATCTCAAGTTTTAGACATCAAATGTGTTGTATTTTGGTAACACATCAATTATATGATTTTGATGAGCTAATCTTATGATTATATTATGATATTACAAGTCAAAACATATTATGACTGTCACGACCCAACCTAAGGGCCGTGACTGACACCCGTTTGGGGCGCCCGAACCATATAATCAAACCAAACTCCCACCTAGGTTACTATTCATCTAAGAAAATTTTGACAGAGTTTCCTTTGTTTTTCTAGCTAACCACCTGCACACAAAACACCCCAGCACCAGAATAAACATATATACATAGGTGCGGGCTGACTAGGCCACCGCTGCGGTACAACCGCCCAACAACCACAACAGTTATACCTAGTATCCAAACTGACAACCAACCTCACTTATTCAGCACATATACATACTATACATATTTCCTAACCTGACCCATACTCACAGGATATCCACAGACCTCTAACATGAATAAACTGACTCTTATGACGGGACAGGGCCCCCGTCGTACCCTCAAATGAA